>CAXIUP010000052.1:85000-189994 GCA_964035015.1 Corallium rubrum | reverse complement strand
TTAGATAATGAACTCGAGTGTTCTATGGGATATAGTGCCGAGCATAGATAGAAAGCCACGAGGGCCGCAGGCCGAGTGGCTTTCTATCTATGCGAGGACACTATATCCCATAGGACACGAGAGTTCATTATCTAACCGACTTAGAATATGATCATACCCCACTCAGCTAATTCTGTGGAAGAATCTATATTCTATGTTTCTGGCAGGAAATGTATGCTTTTATTGGGTTAGAAAGAACAGATTTTTTTCGTTGTTGTTGATGTTTGCATTATTTTTTGGTTATGAATATCTTCTAGTGAGTTTATGTAACTAATTAGTATGCTCTATACACTCATTAGTATGCTCTATATAGAGCATACTAATGAGTATATAGAGCATACTAATTAGTTACATAAACTCACTAGTGAATACTATGGAATATAGAGCATGAAAATTCTGGACGCTGATTGGCTGAGTGGGTATGATCATATTCTAAAGCATGCATAAATGCGTATTGCTGAACTTCGCTGTACCAAAAGTGGTATCAACATACATACATAGGTCGAATAAACTGTGAACTTATTTAAATTAAACGACGAATTTTATACTATTGTTTCATCAAAAGCATAAATACGTATAGCCAACTTCGCTTCACCAAAAGCGGTATCAAAATGCCTAGGTCGAATAAACGGTGAACTTATTTGAATTAAATGACGAATTTCATATTATTGCTTCACCAAAAGCATAACCAGGGGCGGATTTAATATACGTCAAACACGTCAAGCGACTAAGGTAAAAAATCTGAGATGGGAGAATTTAAGGGTTTCTTCTGATTTTCCAATTTTTAACGTATTTGGCAAGATACGGTTTATTCTTTGCTGGAGAATAATTTCATAATTTCTAGAGCCCTCGTCAGACGCCGCGCAGGTTATTCTGTGGCGACCCGTGGCCGCTATCGGCACTAGAACCGTATAAGAGGTAACTATGGCGGGAAGTGGTCACCGACCGGCACGTTTATCCACGTCAAAATGGCCGAAATACGTCGGAATCATGAGCGCTGATTGGTCAAAGCCATTGGAATTACGTCGGAAGTAAATGCAATTACGTCGGAAGTAAATATTTTTAACGCAAGCTAGATTTTGATTGGCTAGAAACTAAATCTTGGCCGCAATCCGCGGCAGCATGAACAGAGATTATACGCGGGCTTTGATGTCATGGCTTCGACAAACGTCTTAGAACGTGTGCAGAGCGCTCTGAAGTTATTGTGACAAATCTATAGCGATTTGTCTTCGAAAATCCAAGCTTGTGCTATCCTCTCGGATCGGAAGCTTCATGCGAAGTTTAGTGTTAAATCCTTATACAAGGATGGAAAGAAGACCCAACACATGAAGGCGGACAAGCTAGAGTAAGCCATATGTCGCTCTAAGGTAAGCTTATAGGTACAGTAGTTCATCAATATGGATTCAATATCGATGTTATTCTTTTGTCATCTTTGTTGATATCCGTTCCATATTAGCATAATCTGCGTTGAGCACTTGAGCACACTGGTATAAACCAATGCTATTAAATGCTTCATGTAATATAAACACTACTTAGTGTTTCAATTCTAGATACTCACTAGTTTGTCATCAGAGACAGATTGCCTTTCCACAGTAGTTTACATAATACATTCGTCCTCAGTTCATATTACAAGTCAGTTAATTGTCTAATATATAACACACAGTATTATAAGTAATAACATATAACTTTTAAACATATAAGTAATAAGGTTTGGGCCTGGGGAAACAGATCAAAAGCTAAGCAATAAATATCTACATGACATTTCTACAAATTTCCATGTATTATCGTTATACATCAAGTAAGCATTCTTCTCACATGTGGCTATTATGAAATGTTAATCTGATAATTGCATTGGACAGGAATTGAAATTGGGTTGCTGGTAGTAACATGGGATAGGATAAAGGACTGGGTGGCTAATCATCCTTACTTGCAGCCAGCGGCTGAATTGCGAAGGACGCAGATCAACGTGGCCGTGTCGAGGCATATCAAAGGCGCTTCAAGCTGCCGCCAACGACACAGTTCAGACCACGGATCACAGCTAAGATGTTAGGTGTCGATTTTATGGAGGGAGGAAAACCGGAGAACCCGGCGAAAAACCCTCGAAGCACAGGAGAGATCAACTACAACTCTACTCACATGAGCCTAAGCCCGACAACGAAGTCATTCCCAAGCGGTCACCCATCCAAGTACTAACCCCGTCTAACCGGGCTTAACTTTTTGGTGAGAGGCAGCGCGCTAACAGCACACGCCACCCGTGCTCCCCGATAGTAGGGGGATGGGTAGTGGAATATTAGATGCGGGTTAGAATAATCGGGATGATGTAGAGAGTTGAGTTCCTCTATGTCTATGTCCATGTAATGTCCATTATGGTCATTAACAAAAGCTTCTCCTGACTCCTACTAACCAGACATTGTCTGAAAAGGCAAGTATCAGGCATTTGAAAGCCAGACAGCTCTGGGTAGGTGGAGCTCAACAGCCATGGAAGGTAGCCCACCTTGCTCTGGGTTATGCAGAATGTTAAATTCAGCTAGACCTTCACTTGCGTGTTGGTCAGGCTGTCCATGTTGGATTCGCTGACTGCGGAAACAATGTAACTGGTGTTTCCTAGGCATACTGATGAACTTTGACATAGAGCGAAACAGCGAACTTTTTTATATTAGAATGTGACCACATATCTTCTACTGTTTATTGGATTTCTCCACCCTCATTCCTGGAAAAACTTAGCCTTACACACTTGCAAACTATCACAAGGTTTCTAAGACAAGAACATATCAAAGTCAATTTAGATAAAATGTTTCTTGAAAATGATAAAATGTCCATTAAAAACATGTTTTAAAACATTTAAAATTTTGCTCAAATGTGCTGTCAGAATGCAGTAAATGCCATTTCAGAGATCCAAATTTCAAAACTATGGGCCCACAGCAACTTTGACTAACGTATCAAAATTCCTAGATCCGCCCCTGATAACTTACGTATAGCCAACTTCGCTTCACCCAAAGCGGTATCAAAATGCCTAGGTCGAATAAATGGTGAACTTATTTGCATTAAATGGCGAATTTCATACTATTGCTTCACCATGCAAGAGCATAAATACGTATAGCCAACTTCGCTTCACCCAAAGCGGTATCAAAATGCCTAGGTCGAATAAACGGTGAACTTATTTGGATTAAATGACGAATTCATACTATTGCTTCACCAAAAGCATAAATACGGATAGCCAACTTCGCTTCACCCAAAGCGTTATCAAAATGCCTAGGTCGGATAAACGGTGAACTTATTTGAATTAAATGGCGAATTTCATACTATTGCTTCACCAAAATCACATGCAAAGCGTTAAATTGTTTCACCAAGAGCACATACGTATATGAAATTGCTTAAGCAAAGGTGCCCTCGTAATCAAATTCAGGCTTCACCCAAGGAGTAATTAAATTGCTCTGATCAGAGGCACATATGTAAATTGCTTCACCAAAAGCACATTTGAATTTGAATTTATTAATTTTGAGTTTATTAAATTTTCCACTTAACGTGTGGCAGGAGAGAGGAACAGAACTTTCGTCCCAATTGACCCCAAACTCCTATGTGTAGACAACTAAGACCTAGGTGTTGGTTTTACGGAGGGAGGGAGGCTGGAGAACCCGGCGAAGAGCCCTCGAAGCGCAGGGGAGACCAACTAAACTCTACTCACATAAGTCCCAAGCTGGCGGAGTACGGGGTTATTCCCAAGCGGTCGCCCATCCAGGTGCTGGCCCCGTCCAGCCGGGCTTAACTATTGGTGAGAGGCAGCGCCCTAACAGCACACGCTTCACCAAAAGCACATTATACATTAAATTATCTCACCAAACAAAATATGCCAGAGAAATTGCGGTGCACCGAAAGCAAACTTGTGTAACAATACGAAAAGCAAGCGAAGGCATTGCTTCACCCAAACCGCATGTTGACAGACTCCGCGTCACCGAAATGAGTACGAAATAAAACTTCGGTGTGTAATCTCATAAGTAAGAACGCCTAGACTAGAAGGTATAAAATTTAACGACACCGCTTCACCAAAAACAAGACGAATCGTACAAAATTTCGGTGCACCGCGACAGAAGTCCCTAAGTAGGCTAGAAAACGAGAGAATTTGTTCGGATTATCGCGTATCTCACCCGACGTGAACAGGATAAGACAGGCGTATAATAGCTTAAAACGGCAAGTTGTGAGAGAGAGGCGTATAAAAAACAGCCAGGCCGGGCAAAGGATGCCTCCACAAAAGCAACCGAACACGAGAACTCCGTCGTAGACAGTGTATAAGGCGTACTAAGAGTGCCCCTCTCGATGATCAGGTTGCCGGATAGGAGGAGCCAATGCCCAAGACAGTCTGCATATATGTGCATATTTGATATTTGTGTCCGAAGACGTCGATTGTCTGCGGTGGGTAGCGTTTGCGACAACAAGGAGGGGAAAAACGCTGTTTGGTGAAAAGGAAACGTGTCAAAAACCTGGGCTTCGCCGTAGTAATAAAACAGTGCAGAGGAAATCAATAATAATAGGATTATAGGATAGGACAGACTAACAAAACGCTTGACAGGCAAAACTTGGCCGAAAATGCTCAAGAAACCAACACCGCGAAGTACATCAACACAATAGGCAATCGCATGCAAATATCGCCAGCGAGGCGTCGCCCGACTGAGCAAAGACTTCAGATTTCCATATTGAAACCATCGAGAAGCAAATTTTCCTATCTGGTTCGTAAGACGTCAATGTTTAGTTAAACCGCAACCTGATATATGCTCGTAAAGTAAACGAAATGAACAGAGGGCCTAACCCTGTTAAAGATATCCCGGTTCTTATAGAACTAAAACGACCGAAACCAGACTAAGCAGTAGGGATTACCAATATCATGAAGAGTCGTAACGAAACAACCGTGGAACAAAACGTTGGAAAACGTATATTAAATACAATATACACACGCATCGAAATAAGCCATGATAGCGACGAAGTACGGGGGAAAACGAGGTGAAGATAACGCACTACATAGTGGGACCAGGGACGGATCTAGACTGTTGCAAATGCAACAGTCAAAATGTCCAGAAAAACGAAAACGACATTAAAATATAATAAGAATAATTCAATTTGCAAAATTACCTAACGGTTTATAACTCGAAAGCTCAGCCTCGGCCCTCCAGTCTTCGCTTCGAGCAAAATCCGGGAAAATTCTAACCCGCAATTGGGTGAGATTGTCATCACCCAGAAAACCCGCAATATACAATATTTCCGGCCGAACCCCCCCCCCCCCCCATCTCCTTGTGCAATATCCTTGTTGCAACAGGCCTGGTCCGCTGTTGCACCGGATCAGTCTGAAGTCGTTTGTGCAACAGTTGAGCTAAATATAGTCGGTGAAACAGGCTATATTTAGCATTTGTGCAACAGCTAGGGGTAGCTGTCCAATCAAAACAATAGACTGTGCAACAGTTGCAACAGATTGCGAAATCTGTTTCGCTTCTCAGATGATGTTATTGAGTACGCTTCATTCGACCTACTCGGCTTCTTTCAAGAATAAATGGCTTCTAACGATGTATATACGTGTTACAACTGCTGTTGAATATATTGATGGAGGTTATTCTCGAGAGGAGACAGACTGTAAACTTATCGCTCTCAAGCGCGAGTGCGAGCGTAATATTTCAAAAGGATGCGGAAAGAATCTTGGTGAAGATCTACGCTGTACTTTGTGCAGGAATCGCGCGCCTCGAATCACTACCCAGTGAGGTAAGCCTTAGCAGCTTAGCTTATGAATAATATTCTATAAACTAGAAGTTACTATCGCAAGGGAAGTGCTGCCTTGCCACGGGAATCGTCACACTTTTAATATTATATTATACTGTATGCTAATGAGTCCTCACTCAGTGTTTCATGGGAGTCAGCTCTCCGCTGTTCGGTTTCAATATTTACTGCAGTCAGTGAGTCAAGTCTGACAGTCACTTTCCATATTAAATACATTTTGAGTTTAGACTAGTCTCTTTCTCTCGTTTATGCTTTGTACAGTATAGTATTACTAAGCGCTTCTCGGTTGTATTTATGTTTAATTGTGTATCTAATTACAATACGTTATCTTAAATATATACAAAACGGTCTTCCAAGATGGCTTTCACTTGCTCTCAGAATGCGGGAAATGCGTTTTTAGAGGTCCTAATTTTCAAAATTTTCCGGGGGGCATGCCCCCGTACCCCCCTTGATGGAGTGAACCACACCATGCGTGCAACAGTCAAATATTTTCCTAGATCCGCCCCTGGGGACAAACAAAGTAAGGGAAACACAAGGAATAAACAACCAAGAGAAGCTGACACACACAATTTTGTAAGAATAAAACGACATGACAAACTGTGGTACGAACGGAGTTGTGGCTGAAGATCAGGTCAGGCTTGTCGATAACCGGAACGCCTAAAACGCCTTGCTGGTGTTCGGCTAATGCTGCTGTTGGTTGGCCATGTATACGGAGAGAAAACCAGCTCGGCTGCGACACGGGACTACTGCAAAGAAATTATCCAATCCTAATGTGTCTATCTTCGTGGCAAATCGGCAAATGGTGAAACGCATGGTTTTTCGGTGGCCTATATACTAGCTTGCATTCCCTTGGGCTTTGCAAGAATGTGGGTTAATTACTACAGCAATCTAAATCCACCTCGCATGGCATTATGCGGCGCAGGTCCCAGTGAGAATACGGGTCCTTTTGCTAATGGTGAAGGTCGCTGACCGATACCTAAGAATCTCTAGTTCGTGTTGGACATGTTCGGTATTTCATTTTTTAAAGAAAACTAAGGCCTGTTCCAAACGCCGCTCTTCTCATGCGCCGAACCTAATAGATGAATTAAGTGCGGCAGAAGAGCGGCGTATGAATCAGTTAGGTACGGCAGATTGTATTTGGAGCGACAGCGGCATTAAGTTCGACAGAGCCCGTCGCATTATGCGACTCTGGAGCGGCATTGATTCATACGGTGCTCTATTCATGTGCCGAACCTAACACATAATTAATTTAATTTATTATAATATACTACACATGCGCATTTAACGATTGATTGCCAAAATGGCGGGTGATTTTGACGACGATTGCATTGTTTGCCTTCGAGAAACTAAATATTCTTGCATGAAATGCGACTTACCAATTTGCAATGTGTGTGGAGTGGAAGAAATGAACGACGATGCTCCAGGCTGGATTGTTATAGTACACATGTAACTGGATGCAATAGAAAGGAATTAATTGAGGAAAACAAACTACATGATGTACGTACACCGAGAGATAGAAGGTGCGTATACTGTATAACAAAGTAATTTTAAAGGATGACAGCTTAGATTTCCTCATTAATATTATGTTTTTTTCTACTATATTGCATGCAATATTGTATTTTAGTATATGGCTTGGGAACTTGGCCCTTGGGTTTATATTCAAATTATATTACCCTCCATTGAATCTATAACTCTACTCAGGATTTTTCTCTTATTATATATTTTTAAGATACATAGTTACGTTACTTGTAAAGATTTCTCTTTAACGATTCTTCATAACTGAATTTTCAGATTGTAGTGGATGAACAGGATAGGGTCAATCCCCCCCCCCCCCCTCTTGTTAAAATTTCTATTATTAATTCAGAGTGTGTAGCCAAGCCCCACTATATTTTATTACACCATGATGCCATGCATCAGGGAGACTATGTGAGTAAGCTACTTATTCAGAACCAGGGTGCATTCCATGTAAACTACACACCAGATATACACCAGTTGTATACTGAGTCTTGCAATAATTATACTGTATCTGTATACTTATTGCAAGTATTGCATTATAAGTGATTTTCATAAGTCCATGCTGGAGATCTCCATTGTGGAGTACATGGAATGCGAACTGGATTCAGAACAATGTACTGGTGAGCCCCAATTGTCAATATATTTTCAAATGTTATTAACTCTTTCACTGCCAAAGTCGACTGTTAATATTCTACCCTGGCTAATACCAGATGATATTACTTTTCAAAGGGAGAAATATGGCAGTGAAAGAGTTATAATCAACTTAATATAAAATTAAAATTTGTATTTCATTGCCTTAACTTATTTAGTGGTGATGGTGGAGATACATCTATTTCCAGTGGCCAGTCTTTTTCAAGTGATCATGAATTATGTGAGAGTGATAACAGTGATATAGAAATTTCAGGTGGTTTGAGATTGGCTAGATAAAAGAAGAAATGTGGTAGAAGGGCCAAATGGAGCAACAACTTGTTAAATGATTTGGTTGATGTAGTAATAAACAGTGATTACTACAAACAAAAGTTGCTGTTTACAAATAACAAGAACCAAAAAAATGGTGAAATTTATTCAAAAATCCTCACTGAACTTAAAGATCGAGCCAACAAAAGGAGAGAAGAAGTACCATTCACCTACATTCAGCTACGCACTAAATTTAAGAAATGCATGTCAGAGTGCAAAAGAGTTGCCCTTACTATTAAAACTGCCACAGGAATAAAAAAAATAGAAGAAGAAAAAGAATATGGGCCATGGTTTCATAATCTACCGGCACTTGTAAAAACAAGGGACTCATGCAAACCAGAACTAGCAGTTGAACCATCGGTTTTTGGCAACAGTTCATCAGGTGGTAAAACGGATAGTAATAGTTCAACAAGTGCATCTTCAACTGATGTAATAAAGCTTTCCATTCCTAAAGCTGGTAAGAGAAAGAAAGATGACAATGTAACCGAAGCAATTACTCTTATCAAGAAAGTAATTGAAAATGATCCTATGAAAGACATGGTTGCATATCTGAGGGAGGAGGCTGAAAAGACTCGCCAGCATGAAATTGGACTTATGCAGATGATGCAAGCAGTTCCACCACAGATGCAAGTTCCACCACAGATGCAAGTTCACCAACAGATGCCATTTCAACAAGCAAAACAACCTAATACATATTTCATGAATTGGCAAGGTAGCAGTAGGTATGATCCACAATGCCAAGATAACCTACATTACTCAGGATATGAACCGCAGTATCAGAAATTGTAATTTATACCAGTTTACAAAAGTATACAATGTACTTTATACATTGTTGAGTTCATTATTATGTTCATTGGTGTACATTTGCACGGACATCTTAAAGATTATAACAGTACTAAGATTATAACACTTTATATTGCATGATGTTAATAAGAACAATAAGAAACTACATTTTATGTGTACATCAAAGTTGATACAGTATTTAATTAAACAACCAGTTATTTAGTGCTTAATAATATCAACATATTTTAATTAACATACAGATAAGATAACCGATAAGATACTGATAAGAATCCCAGAGTGCATGTGTATATAACTAATATCTATTTCTCTTTTTTTGTACACAAAGCATCTCTGATTTTACTTGCTTGGACACAAGTGTCCCTCTGACAGTTTGTCATTTGTAATACATCTCTAATTTTTTGCCAGCCCTGCATCTCATTTGAGGATGGATCAATGGCAAGGTCTAGATTATTTGAAATTCTCTCTCCCTTTTCAATACAAATGTTGTGTAATACCATGCATGCTAATGTTGCCATTTTAACTTCTGAGGGACTGCTTTCATTTTTTCTCATAAGAACTCTCCATCTTCCTTTTAGGTGCCCAAAAGCTCCTTCTACAACCATTCTTGCCCTGCTCAACCTGTAGTTAAAATATCTTTGTTCGGTAGTTAAAACTGCATGGGTGTAGGGTTTTAGTAACCATGGTTGCATTGAAAATTCTGAATCAGCAATAAGTAGTGGGGGTACATTAACATTCCCAACTTTTTCACCAATGTTTGGAATATAGCCATTGTCTTTAAGGTTAGCCCAGATGCTTGTTGACTCCAAAATAATTGCATCGTGAGAATTGCCTGGGAAGCCACAACTACCCCAGACAAATCTATATTTGGAATCTACCATGGCCATTAATATGACTGAATAAAAGTGTTTATAGTTATAGTATTCTTTACGAGCTTCAGCTCCTCCGGGGGGACACTTGATGGGGATGTGACACCCATCCACTGCAGCCCAACAGAAGGGAAACTGCCACATATCATTACATTTCTTGCATTTTAGATTTAAAACTTTCAGGATCTTGTGGCATATATGTCATAATATGTTCTTGCCATAGATTCTCAACCATTACATGGCATACCTACAAATACAGAAGGTTTATCAGTATAGTTGTATAGGTAATAGCATGGTTTCAAGTGCCATTTTGAAAAAAACACGCACAAGTGAGTTTTTCAAAGACTAATTAAAATTGGATGAGTGCTATTGAGGTCTTTGGAAAACTCACAAGTGCATGTTTTTTCCAAATTGCATGATAAATCATACTATTACTTCTTAATTGTTTACATGAACATGATAACCTGCAGGAATTTTTCTTAGTAGCCAAAAATGATTTTTGCACAAATTTAAATAATTAAAAAATTTGCACTGTATTTCATCAAAGTTGCATTACTCTCAACCAATCAGAATTCAGAATTTTTTTTCATGTATATCGCGAACCTGTACATTTACAAAAATTAGATGGAAATAATTATAAATGATGATTAAATGATCGACTAAGCAAATAACAATAATTTAATACTATCTATTTACCTCGGTAACAATAGCGTGGACTGTGGATACACCCAGTCCAACCATTTCAGCAATGGTATAATAGTAGTCACCTCTTGCAAGTCTATAGAGGCAAATACCAAGTCTACATTCAGGGGATACTGGGTCTTCATTTACTGTACAGCGTTCCAAGTGTTTTCCAATTCGGCTCAGGATAAAGTTGAAGGTGTCTTTCGATATTCAAAACGTTTTCTTGAATTGTTCATCAGTGTACAAGGTCCATACACGCTCCCACCACCCGTTATTCCTTTGCAATCTCCTGCATGAACGTTGATAAACTTGATTTTTGCGACTGGATAGCAATAAAAATCCCAACAAACCAACTAAAAGCAATACGCGTTTTCTTCAAGTTACTTCCGTTGAAATCGTGTGTTCTCATTGGCCGAGACGTGTCACGTGCCGGTCGATTATTTTCCGTAATCGACCGGTCGATTACGGATATTGTCAGCCATGTTGTTTGCAACTAAACAACGAAAGAAAACCGCAAGAATTTTGTGAATTCAACAATCTGAGGACTAAATTATGCATGATTGGGACGAGAGCAATCTGGAAGCGAGTTTAGGAGTCCGAAAGCGATGACAACAAAAGCAACAACATTGAAAACGACGAGTTTATGTCACACGCTCGAGGTTACACTAAACTAACTAAAGTACGTATGACAAGGTATAAATGTAAGGTTTGTTGTTTCAAAATGCCATATAATAAACTTTTTATTAACCTCGCTTGCTCGGTCTTTACAGAGAAATATCAGACCTCGGTCTTTGTGTACAAACCTCGCCCTACGGGCTCGGTCTGTACCAAAAAGACCTCGGTCCGATATTTCTCTGTAAAGACCTCGTGTTCGGTTAATAAGAAGTTATTAATCGTCACTCAATAACCAGTAATTAATCGTCACTCAATAAGCAGTAATTGATCGTCACTCAATAAGCAGCAATTGATCGTCACTTAAAAACCAGTAATTAATCGTCACTCAATAAGCAGTAATACTAAAATTAAACGAAACTTACCTGTAAGTTGAAGTTTGATTGGGATTCTACTAGTCATCAGTCAGGAACGAAGGAGTAACATGAGATGCGCGCGTGTGCAGCTCCAGGCAGTTTTCAAAGTGACTGTGTGGACAGGAGTAATGGAACGAAGGAGAAGGGGTAGGGAGGGAAAAAATATTAGGGCATGTTACTCCTTCGTTCCTGACTGATGACTAGTAGAATCCCAATCAAACTTCAACTTACAGGTAAGTTTCGTTTAATTTTAGTATTCTACTACGTCATCAGTCATTGTCACTACGGAGTAACAGGAGACTTCAAAGTCCTGTTCACACAGAATAAAACAAGTAATTTTTTTCAGGTAGAAATTACCAAACCTTCAGTTTAATAGATATAATCTAAAGAGACAGACATTGTACATGTTGCATATATAGGTGTACCTACTTTTATGTTGGGCCACATATTGTCTTGAGTATTAATAGGCTAGAAATACATGAACGCAACAACCCCTCGCCCGCTTTTGCATGAATTTTTGTAAATACCTCCTGATATTTCCCTTGCGCTCTTTTTTATTGGGGGACTGGAAATAGTCACTCCTGTTGATTAAAATATAGTTTTAATTCTAGTAGAATATTTGAAATAAAAAAACTGCACTTTTAATAAATCTATTTTTTGAAGGAAAAGGTAACCAGGAACAAAGAAAAATTTAAGGATGATATTTCGTGAAAAATATTGAGATAAAGGAAATTGCACGTCGCTTCCAGGGTTTGAACTCGACCATATTACCGTGCAAGTCGACTATGTTAACCACCAGACTACCGAGGAAGGCGGGAAAATTTTGTCAAAATATTAGGGTTATATTGTACACTTCTTTCTTTCCATGTTTACAAAAAACATCGCCACAGCATCTGAAAAAAGTTTTCAAACCTGGCAGCCTGCCACGGCAATATTCTTTTATGACATTTCAAAGTGCTGAAATTGTTCTCACCTACATGTTAATAAATATTTCAACAGCATTTGTACGTTTTACAGAAGAAAAAATGCTCCTTTTCCGATTTTTATGCCAAATTATGGACAAGCTACGTTAGTCACAAGTGGTTTTGACAATAAGAAAACTATTTGAAAAAAGAATAAAGATATTAAGACGGCAGCCACAGATAAAATTTAAGGACACACAAAAGAGGAAACAAAATTAACAGTGATAGGATATACGTAAGGAAAGTGGGAAACTCGAACAGTTTTGCTACTAAATGTTCGTGATTACTCAGAGCGGCGCTCTATATTTTTACCGTAAACTTAAACCGTTTCGCCGGCCTTTATTTCTTCGTCGGTTTTCAAGTTTCACTCTTGCTTTCTCCTCCTTTTGAGTTTCGGTTTGACGGGTTTCCTTCTACTCAAGACGTTGTTTTGCTTTATACGTAGACGTTGATTTGTTTCTGTTCTTTCAAAAGTGATATACGTTTCCCAAAAACTCCTTTCTCAAGTCTTTTTGTCAAGAATAAATTATGTTTTTAGTTCAAATCTTTTTGTCAAGAACTATATTGTCCCCAGTGCCCCACAATCTTAACCGCGCATGGTCCGTCCACACATATATACAAATAAATAAATAAATATTCATATCACAGAAATTCGTTCGCATATCATGTTTGTCCACGCGTGTAAAATGGCTCCATGCGTGTCGAGATTAGCACCCTCACCGGGCTCGGGCCTTCGGCCCGTCGCCCGGCTCGGGGATTATTATACTTAGGTTACAATATTCCCATATTTTTATTATGCCATGATATTATACAATAGAAACTTATTGTAATTTTAGTAATTCTTTTCCCAGTGATTACCTTATTCCAAATGGTGATGGGTCACAACTGTGCAGTATATTGATAATTACCAACGTCTCAATTCTTGTAAATGATTTTGCTTATGGAATCGTATTCTTTGAGCTTGTTTAAAGCAAAGGATTATTACATGAAAAAAGAAACCTTGGTAGAGTGTAGTTTTACACAGAAACTAATACTATTTCAATTGGTTTATTATATAAATTATCCTAAACTTCCATATATGGCATCCACACCCCACACCCATATACTGGTGACATCATAGACAATCCAGAAGACAGGGACTAGAAACGCCACTGATTTCGCGCGTGAAATCCGTGATATGGTCTGTGCATAATTTTTGCGGGCTCGTTTAATGCCAAAATAATAAAATATGGCGGATGCGGTCAACTGGGGATGAGATATTGGAGAAGACAGTGAGAGCGAGGGCGAAGATTCAAGTAGCGAAGACGGAGAAATACCTGAAAATGAAGGTAATTAATTATTCCCTTGTGGTAAACGTTTTCATGTGCTCATTTTTTGTCTTGAATTAAAAATCTAATAAATTATGTTTTGATATATACCTTTTATTCCTCAGTCAATTTCAGATGGAAAACAAATTAACGTACAAGTAAAAAGAAAGCAAAGCCTCTGGGTACAACTTCAAAATTATGGTTTAACTCTTGCTACAAATTATCATTGGCAGTAATTTAAGAGATAATACCTCTTCACTCCTATAAACTGACTTGTGTAGCAGATCTTACAATCCAGAAGACAAACGTTGTCTTCTGGATTGTCTGTGAACAGATAAACTACAGTAAGCTTATGTTTAAAAAGAAAGTGAGCCTATTTCATTTGTATAAATGCAGTACAGTATATGTATAAATTATTTTGTATTAACTACAGATATATGGAATAAACTATGAATTGTAGTCTGTGGTGTTAATACTTTTGTACGATTTTAGTACTGTTAAGACTTAAATATCTTACTTTAAGTATAGTCAGACATTTAGTATATTAAGTTGTTCAAACATGCACAGATCAAACAATACAGTACAGTACAGTACATAAAACTTATGGAAAATGAGTTTGGGGAAATACAGTAATATCCACAAAATTCAGATGGAATTAATTCAGTGTACAATGGGTATAAGTTTTTTGTAAGAAATTCTGTATGGATTTTCACCCTTCCTAGCTTTTCTTTTTTGAATACAGAGATTCCTCACACCAGTGATACAAAATACTCAATCACCAACTTATATAATGATGGTGAACAGTTATTGGTGGAAACACTTATTGAAATAATATCTGATCCCTTTAACAAAATTAAAGGATCCCAACATGGTCCTAAAATAGTTTCTTCTGCTGAATGTATGCTACAAAATATAGAAGACTATGTGATGTGAAAATGCTTCACATCATATTAGCTAAACTATGGGAAGCAGCAACAACAGGGGATTTAAAGTAGTTACCTACCAATCAGCGTGAAACATTTGGCAAGCTTTTCATGTCCTCTGTTCAGATCCTGATTTTGTCAGAAAATTTGAGTTTTTACCTTCATCCAGCACTATTTCAGCAACCTAGTACCAACACAAATTGTTTTGAACCACTCGAGAAATGGTGCCAACAATGCTGAGCCTGGGGCTCAGGAAACCCTGACTAGTAGTTCCAGATATTGCATCAGCCTTCTAAGCATGCGTGATGCATGTATCACGTGCCTCTGTTCAACAGTGCCTGATTCTTTAATCGCTGGTGTGTGACACTTCATGTGTGCCATGCGTGACCAGATAGCCACAATGAACCGGGGGGTTGGAGCCACATAAACAACACACAGCTAGTTTTAATAATATTTATTGCATAAATCCCATTAATAACAGCACTGTGTAGCAATGAGATACAAGGATGCATAGATAAAGTCAGTAAATAGATGTACACAGTACTACATTTGGAGGGTCACAATCCCCAGTGGGGTATCTCGGGCTGGCAATCATTACACCACCAAGCTAGCAAGTTACCAAGGCCTGGCAGACCAGTCTGGTGCTGGCACACAATATTTTCCTTGTTGCCTGTAAATGAAGCCAGAATGTTTCAGTTCTCATTTGGATTCCATTTTCTTCAACTTGAACCTTTTTTTGACTGCATAGCCTTTTCTATATGGCATCTAAACAGTTTGTTGAGATAGTATACCATTAGACCTTTCACCTTCTTACATGATCAAATACTACACACAATCAATGGGAGTTTCTGGTCAATAGAAAACTAAACAGATAATAAAGAAGCGACAGTTTCGTAGATAATTCTTTTCTTAATCTAAATATAAAAATACAAAGTCCTGAAATTCTTTCAAATCTTAGTTACAGGGTTCCTATTGAGAGCATACTTTGACAACAAAAATGGCGACTTTGTTGTAGTCGTGAACACTACATGCACAATCAATGGGATTTTCTAGTCAATAGAAAACTAAACAGATAATAAAGAAGCAACAGTTCCGTTGATAATTATTTTCTCATTCTAAATATTTAATTCTAAGGTCCTAAAACTATTTCAAATTTTAGTTACAGGGTTCCTCTTGAGAGCATACTTCGACAACAAAAATGGCGACTTTGTTGTAGTCGTGAACACTACACGCACAATCAATGGGAGTTTCTGGTCAATAGAAAACTAAACAGATAATAAAGAAGCGACAGTTCCGTTGATAATTATTTTCTTATTCTAAATATTTAATTCTAAGGTCCTAAATCTCTTTCAAATTTTAGTTACAGGGTTCCTCTTGAGAGCATACTTCGACAACAACAATGGCGACTTTGTTGTAGTCGTGAACACTACACGCACAATCAATGGGAGTTTCTGGTCAATAGAAAACTAAACAGATAATAAAGAAGCGACAGTTCCGTTGATAATTATTTTCTTATTCTAAATATTTAATTCTAAGGTCCTAAAACTCTTTCAAATTTTAGTTACAGGGTTCCTCTTGAGAGCATACTTCGACAACAACAAATGGCGACTTACGTGTGATACAAAGAGCAAAACAAGACGCGAATTATAATCGCTATTTACTGTAAAAATAAACATTTAAAAACGTACATACCTTGAAAATATATCTCTCTTGACAGGTAAACTTCAAAAATCTCTACGGTAATTATCTTCTTCCAATAAATTTGCATAAACCGCGTATGTTTACTATCGTTTTTGTTCTGGTTTAAAGCCGGTTGCCTTGACAACCGATGATTGTTGCGTGCTGAAAATCATATCACGGATGTCACGAAAGGAGTCCCGCGAAATCAGTGGCGTTTCTAGTCCCTGTCTTCTGGATTGTCTATGGTGACATTGATTGTATTATATATGTTCATCTATTTGTGTACCATATGCAGATTTTTAGTTGTCATCTAGTACTAGGTTTCATAACTATGACTAACTGTTGCAGAAAATTTGTAGCAAAGGTATTTTCTGTAAAATTTCCCAAATTGCTATTGGACCCTACTGGGTTTCAATTATGTAAGTTACTGTGATGCCCAAAATTCCACACAACACACTACGTTATTATTCTCCAGTTTAATAAATTTACGCATTGTACTCCATACCATAATGTATTTGATATGCATTACCATTACCTGAAAAGGCATTTCCACTGTTTGAGGTACAGTTACTGTATAGTACTGGTTATTTGCCATCTGTATGACTACACTGATAATAATAAATTGATATAACCAAACAATATTTTATTTTATTGGTTGTTAAGGGTATCAGATCACTGACCATTGTAAAGCGACCTATCAGCCACAGTGGCAGTCAATTATCTAATGAGTAATGCTGGACCACAGGCTATAATATAAGTTTGGGCATAATTACAATCTCACTTATACCTGTTAATGCCCTTGAAAATCTATTGCTGTCTTAAAATTTTGACCTTAGTAAATGATGTTAACGTTAGCTATGCAGAACCAGGTACTTGGTCAAGTTACTTGAGATGTTGACAAACAGTCATCAATCCTCGACACATTTTTAATTTGGTAATGGTGCACCTTTAATTATATACAGATCAAGTATAAATGTATAGATATACACATGTATAGTACAGATAGAAGTAATCTCCAAAAATCCTTATTTATTTTGGTAATACTGACCTTTACCTCATAGAGTATTAGTCAAGTATTGTAATACAGAGATCACTGTCTATACCTCAGATTTTTCCCTTGACATATTCATTTTACCTTGGTAGGCGTCTAATATGTCACTCAACCGAATATAAATAAATGTCTGTTGACTTGAGTGAGCGTAGTTGGAGTAGTCTTAACCCTTTTACTATCTGAGCAAGTATTGACGCTTTGCCCATATCGCCAAGCATTGTGACCAATTCATAACTTAGTATTTTGTTCAAACCGCAGTTCCTAAGCCTATTGCTGGTGTGCATCTTACGTCATTGCCGCCATGTTGGTTGACGTTTTCAAAAGATTTTCATCATCTGCAATTATAATGTCATCCAACATGGCGAAAATATCTTTGTCCTTCGAATCTCAAGGGATTGGTTGCACACCACCTATAAGAACACTGGCCAAACAATTCTGCAGATGTTAAGCATTCGCTGTTGAGTGTTGTATGCAGTCTATAAACAAGCATGTCAGTCAGCTTTTGCTCGGTGAGCCGCATACGTTTTAGTATACTACCCCAGGGTAAGAAGTACACGTAACGTTTATTTATTTATTTATTTATTTATTTATTTATTTATTTATTTATTTATTTATTTATTTATTTATTTATTTATTTATTTATTTATTTATTTATTTATTTATTTATTTATTTATTCCATGTCAAAACCTTTGGTTTGCTTCAGCCGGTTGGCTAACATGCATTTTCAGTTTTCATAGTTTCTGAAAAGACATGTCGTCCCGACTAACAGCATTTTGGTACTCAAATTTGGCTCTAGCACAGCTTAGCTTGGGATTAAGTTAATCCGTTTGTTTGGCTGTGTCCGTACAGATATATTTCTCCGCTCTGGCAGTATACCGAGTTCTTTCTTATTGTTTATTAGTGAATGTTTATCCTCCTGAAATGTACACAGCCTTTTGGCGCCAAAAATAGAGCATGACTTTTATAGCCACAAAGACAAGTCCACAAAGGGTTCATTTAATATTCAATGTTTTCCTTGGTCAGCCCACATTAGGTTTTCTCTCACTGTACGTCGAGCTTTTGCTCGGTGAGCTATTGAGATTTGACAGTGTTTACCAATGGTTTGTAGTTTGTACTCCTTATAAATTTTGTTGAAATGACTTATCTTACTTTGGCGCCCAAATAAAGCATCGTCTTTACTGAAGGGTTCGATTATTGAATATGTTTTGCTGGATCAGCCCACATTTGGTTTGTTCTGACATGCTTTGGTTCGGTGAACTTTTGAGATTTGAGTGCGATAGTGTTATACTCCTTACAAATTTTGTTCAAATGACCAAAAGGACTTACCGTACTTTGGCGCCCAAACAGAGCATGATCTTAGCCATGAAGAGTTCGATTATTGAATGTGTTTTGCTGGATCAGCACACATAACACATTTGCTTTGCTCTGACAGTGTATCGAGCTTTTGCTCGGTTGGGTTCATTGAGAATGTCACTCTTTACCATGTTAATGTTTTAACATAAGGACTGAGCAAAAGCAAATTGAATGGCCTGTTCAATTTCGTATTCGCTTCATCGTATCCCAGCTGTCGTCTCCTGATAATTCTCTCTTGAATTTTATGGCCAAACTTGGCGTGTAACGCTCCTTGGGCTCAGTTGCCTTGTTAAGGCTCAGTTTTCTGCCTCGTTAAGGCCCGGTTGTCTACCTTGTTAAGGCTCGACAGCAGTTTGCTATGATCGTCTGATTTTCTCTTAGATGTTGGATTTGTTGAATGTTGATCAGTCGAGTTGTCGCCATGTCGGCGGTCTACTCTTCCAATCACAGGTTATTTATTTAATACACCTAAATATAAAAGAAGAATTCTAGTCTACGCTAAATTAAAACATTCATTATACTTCCTGTTTCCATTTGAACGACCACGGTCGCCAGAAGGAGAGTTTACAAAATGATTTTACGAACAATTTCCACGCATAAAAATTCTTCACGTCTGTACTGCCTACACGCGTAAAAACGCACAGCCTGTTGCAAGTTGTCAACATGCGTAAACAGTGTTGTTCGGAACAGCCGTGAACAATGCTGTGCTGCACCCTGTGAACAGTATTGTCAACAGTGCTGTTCATGCCTGTTTGAACAACAATGTTCACGGGTGATGAATTAACAGGCGTGAACAATGCTGTTCTAACAGTGTTTATCATGCCTGATAACAATCCTGTTTTTACTGCGCCAACAGACGTGAACAAAGTGTTGCAACAGGCTGTATCAGGGATGTTTTCCTGGACGTAAAAAACTCCGGTACGAAAATTTACCCCGGTTGCTTCGAGCCTTCGACAACGAGCAAAGAGCTAGTCTCCTTCGCAGCCGTCCTTATGGCGATCCTATTCTTCGATCCTATTTTTCCTAGGACCAAAGAATAGCACAGGCAGAAAAACGACTGCGAAGGAGACTAGCAAATCGCAAGCTATCGAAAAACTCGACACAATACAGAAGAAACGGGTTCGAGATGGAGACAAATAAAACTCTGCGACTGAAACAACAGGTATGTAAAAACTTTATTCTGTTTAAACGTACATATCATGTGTTTTAGAACAATGAAAAAAGATATATGTTCTTTTATATGTATATAAAAACAAAAACCCGAAGTAAACAATGTTAGGATGCAATATATTTGCTTGCAAGTTGCAATAGTCTTTATTCAAAACCCAAGTTTCTCATTGCCAAACTACTCTGTCTATGAGTTGATCTCCAGGTCGCAGTTTTGAAATTCTCTTCCAAACTATGTTATTTCTATTAAAAGAGAAAAAGAAACACAGTTGATTTGTGCCTGGAACTCGTGATTCGTAAACAAATTCTCCAATTTCTATTATTTTTCAGCCACATATGTTGATGTAAGCAAATTCTTCTTCTAATTAAGATATTTCTTCTTGTCTGGCAAAACTGAAATTTACAAAGTGAACTCAGTAATGAAGAAAAACAAATATCAGCTTTTTATAGTTGTAAATTGCTATCAGCTATGAATTATCCCCATGTGAAGCCAGTGCTATAAAGCAAAATACTTACATACATTATATCCTATTATCCTAGCTTCTTGTTAAGCCCAAGTGCCATTAAGCTATATAAAAAGACAAATATCAAACATGGTATTTAGTTTCTAATAACATTAAACCTGTTTAATTAAATTGCCAATTAATTATGGTCTTATTTTCTCATGCATTTACTCACATATACTTACAATAGCATCAATTGTATTTTGTTGCCATATCTGTTAATCAAGCCATGTACTGTAAAGAAAGAGAAAACAGAGAACGCATTTAGTTCTTGAAACCTTGGTTGGGATTTTTCTGCCTTAGTGCAATGAATGTTGGTTGACAAAGCTAAATATTTCATTCTTGTCTTTTTCCTGAAACACTTCCTGTAAAAACCAAAATATTTTCCTTGCAGCACTGCATCATGCTGTTGTGCAGTGCTGGTGTATTTATATATTTTTGATGTATTTTTTGCTAAATGCTTATTGTATTTTTTAACAGATATGTTGGAGTAATCTTGCAGTCATTTGGCACATCTAAAAGGAAATCTTAGGGGCTGTTTACATGAGTTGACTCAACCAAGCTCCTCTCATCAAAAGTTTTCATAATGGCTGCAAGAGAAGTTTAATTTCAGTTCTCTTACAATTATTATGTACACTGTTATTACCTGAACTGAAAGATGAATCCATATGGCTACAGGTACAGATTAGCATCCTGGAGCATGCTAGCTAGTCCTAAATTTCTTGGGTATCTGATGTGGTATCCCCTGTATTTTAAATAAAAGGACCTTAAATTAGAGTTAATGTACCGTGTAAATCTTTGAAATTAGCTATTTTAATAGTGATGTGTAAATGGTTTTAAATATTTAATACTGTATTGCGATTTGTGAATTTCTAACATGCAGTGTTATAAAAAAATACTTTTGGAAGTTCTCCATGCACACCACCCCATCCCCCCACCCCCACCTCCTCTATGCATGCATCTAACCTTGGGCCCGATCCATATTTGTTTTTTGCATTATGTGAAATGCAATGCAAAAACATGAAGAAAAAAAAGCAAACACATGCACCCTGCCTCCCAATATAGGTGGAACAACTTTTAACCTCCACATCTCATACAAAAATGACTGGACTGAATTTTGTTTGGCATGGTTTGCCAAGGAATCATTTTTAATAGTACATCATGTGAAAAGGCATTGCAACATTCCCATTTTTGACAAAAATGTGGTCCATTATGAAGGTGGTCCAAAAACCCAACAAGTGAAATTATCATGGGGGCCACTTTTTAATATGGTCAGCTGTGCATGAGCTTGAAGCTATAATGCTCTGGTGATTGCAGCTCATAATCAGGTAAAAAATATTAAATAGGAATAGAAATCATAGTTGTTAAAAATTATGTGGAGTTAGTCAATGAGAAGGGTGCCAAACTTTGCAGGTGTTTGTCAGAAGAAACTTATTTTCTACTATTAATATATTTTTTACTACAATATTAAACATCTACGTTTTCTCGTGTCATTAAAGTTATTTGGATAGGTCACACTCACCTTTATTAAGTCTAAAAGAAAACCAGTTTGTCTTTGAATAGAAAAAGTAAAAAAAAAACTTCCTTGCTGCTGACACCATAACTTTTTGTGGAGCAGTCCATCTTTGATTTCACCTTTTATTAACCTCTTTACAATCGTTGTGTTTCTTGGTATTTAAAAAAAAAACAGCGTCGACTTCTTTATATAGTTTTCATAATATCTTTCTGTCAGTGTTCGCCTGTCAAGAAAACTATCTTTTTTCATCTTCCAGACACTGTAAATCCACACGGTTTTGGTACGTATTTTCAGCGACAAAAAATACTTGCAGGAAGATGCCACAACTTGAAATTAACATTGAACTATTATATTTTTGGAAAGACGTGAAGTTTTGAGTGCTTTAATTGAGAATTCAGCTCTCTTCTGTCCGTTTTTCCATGCCACATATTAAAAGCGTTCACTTCCCCCCTTCTTTTATCGCTCACGAACTGATTCGCCAAAATAACCGCGAGAAAATCGCGTGTGCATACTTCACACGTTATTTTTATCCAACAACACTGTTCACGCCTGTTGAAACAACATTGAACAACCATGTGAGTCCGACAGTGTTGTTCATGCATGATACAACAGGTTGTTATGGCATGATGTAGTAACAGTGCTGAACAGCCATGTTATAACGACGGTGAACAATGCTGTTCTAACAGTGTTGTTCTCTCCTGTTCCAACAGCCATGAACAGCTACTGTTGCTTCATCACTGCCGAACAATGCTGTTGGAACAATGAGGAACAATACTGTTGGTTCAACAGGCCTGTTCACGCATGATAGCCGCCTTGTTACAGTACTGTTCAGCCATCATTGTTGCAACAACCTGTGCTATTTTTGGCTGTGTAGAAAGGAACGCAAGCACTGCCTGGAGCTGCACGCGCGCGCATCTCATGTTACTCCGTAGTGACAATGACTGATGACGGAGTAGAATTGATCGTCACTCAATAACCAGTAATTAATTGATCGTCACTCAATAAGCAGTAATTAATCGTCACTCGTTAATTTGGTTATGAATAAACAGTAACAAGACGCCTGCTTAGGCGTTCACTCGGGCTACTCGTAGCAATGCAGCTTGGCATAGTCTATGCACGAAACAGCGCGCATGTATTAAGGGTTCTTTAAGTTTTTATATCACTATTGACTTTTGAGAACATTTAATCACTAATATAATTTCTCAGCGCCACGCAATTTCTTATAATAAAAGGTCTACCCGCTTGACTGTACGTTTAGATAAATAAAAAAATTGAAAAGGTAACTTCCCTTTTTGTCTACACTTGTTTTGCAGCTGTTCGACTCAGCAATGGTTCGTCAAATTACGGTCGCGTTGAAGTACTATACAATGGAATATGGGGAACAATATGCAGCAATTTAAGATGGAATGTATATAACGCTCGGGTTGTTTGCAGACAACTTGGTTTTCCTGACGTTGAAGCTGTTTACTGGCGTAGAGAAGTTGTTCCTGGAACTGGGGTGATCTGGATAAAGGGTGTTGAATGCACTGGGAAAGAATCTTCAATATTTCAATGTTCAAACGACGGCTTGGGAAAACATGATTACTGTAGACGTAGCTACGATGTTGGAGTACGATGTTCTACTAAAGGTATATTGAACAATTATACCATGAGCTCGAGTTGTATATGAGCTCATAGCTAACGAGGCGTTTCGCCGAGTTGGCTATGAGTTCATATACGACGAGAGCGAATGGTATAATTGTTTTATAATATAGCAAAATATGTTATGATAATCAATGCAAAATTGTTGATTTATTGCAATAAATTATATTAATTGAATTGATACGCCACATATGAGCTTCCGTCATGCGTATTGTAGTTTATGTTTTCAAGTTTCTTGCTGAGTTGAAAACAGCTACAGAATTTTCTCTCAGCGTCAAAAAAAAAACAAACGTTGGAAAGATTGAATGAAAAATAAAAACAGCTTTGAAAAGCCAAGTTAAGCTGTCGTGGTTGTGAATCTTTGGCTTTTTAAATGGACAAAAAAGCTAAAGATATAATTAATAGCGAAAATTACGCGTTGTTTTTCAATATTTCCAACCTGAAAGAATAACAGTTTTTATCCATAATGATTTATTACTTCAAAAACCCACTTTGCTGAGTAATAATAGTGATTGTACTCATAAATATGTGTTGTTAGTTCAATTCTTGTGGATTTTAATTTGTCCGACAAAACATTGTCGATTCAAATCGGGTTTTGTAAACTCTTTCAGTAGTGGCGCCACGGTGAGGACTGGGGGGGCAAGTCCCCCCCCCCCCCCCCAGTTCTCTCCAAGGTCGATTTGACTGATATTTGAAATCTGGCTCATGGGAACCGGGAAATCTGGGAAATCTGGCTCAGCGGTAGCCATAATGTCGGCGAAAACCTGCTTGAGTGCTTGAGTGCTTGAATGTCTTGGATCTCACTTACGTCATACTCGACAGCTATCGTCGGATATTCGGCACGATCGCCATATAGTCGAGAAGATCGCCATTGATCGCCAGGTATTCGAGAAGTACTCAAGTTGTTTTCGAGAAGTACTCAAGTTGTTTTCGTGGGGAATGGTGGAGGCTATTTCAGATACACTGAAGCACCTCGGGCCCAGTACTTTTATAACTTTACACGGACACTTCCTCGATATGCCGGGATACGCGCCAGACTTAAATTATGCAGGGACTGTTTTGCAAAGACTGCCATAATGGAAGGGACTGAACAATCTACTCCTGTGAATGTGCACATGGCTTATGATGAAAATAATCGGTTTTATGGCTACGTCGACACAGTAGACCAAGTTCTTGATGTTGTAAGAGACTATGAGCTCCAGACAACAACAAAATTTACTGTCTACAAGAAGACAAAAGCATTTGGATCAGGAGGTAAGTCCACGCGCATAATGCGTACAATAGGTATAGATCAAAATATACATAAAGCATCATGTTTTAGACCATTTTTACGTTATTTACAACTGTATATTAAATAAACACTTATTATTTGTGATTGGAAACGAGTTCGTGCGAAAGTTGAAGCGAAACGAACGAAAAAAAAAACGTTTTAAATGTTTGTTAGCCTGCCTGAAAGGTGACCTATCTATCTATCTATCTATCTATCTATCTATCTATCTATCTATCTATCTATCTATCTGTCTGTCTGTCTGTCTGTCTGTCTGTCTGTCTGTCTGTCTGTCTGTCTGTCTGTCTGTCGGTCGGTCGGTCGGTCGGTCGGTCGGTCGGTCGGTCGGTCGGTCGGTCGGTCGGTCGGTCGGTCGGTCGGTCGGTCGGTCTGTCTGTCTGTCTGTCTGTCTGTCTGTCTGTCTGTCTGTCTGTCTGCCTGCCTGCCTGCCTGCCTGTCTGCCTGCCTGCCTCCCTCTCTCCCTCCCTCCCTCCCTCCCTCCCTCCCCTCACTCCCTCCCAAAGTTGGCCAGATTCATGTAATGAAATGCAACTATTTAGATATATCTAGCCCCCACGATATCTTTTAGCTTCATGTTAACATTTCAAGCTGAGTTGTCCCTGGTGTAATAACACAGCAACTTTGACCCTGACTTCCTAGAAAACTGGGGTGGAGGCATTTCTATGGAGTTAGAGATAACTCTAGCCCTATTGTAGGGAAACCCTATCACTCAGACCAAGGCGTTCTTCCTGAATAGCATGTATCTTGGTCTTAGAGTATGTGGACAGTCTACTTTTCAAACATGGAAATGCAATAATATCTGGATATCTCATGAGAGGATGATCCCCTCCCCCTGCCCCGAGATAAACTACCAGTAACACTATCCACTGAAAACTGGTCCTGTTGGTGTGACACACAATATATGTTAAGGAGTCTTAAGGAGTCCCACAGAACATATATGCTGCAAACTTCACCTTGAAAATATATCTGTATGAGGCATTCAATTATTTAATTTTTTTTCAGATTTTCAAAGTGCTTCACATCGTGTACTCTGGGAGGCTATGCTTGGCCCAGAAAAAGGCATATCATTTGATGGTGTTCCTTTTTATGTGCTGGGGAATCAGATTTTAGAATGCCAGCATGGCATCGACAGGAACATTTATCAAAAGAAGAAAGATGCATCCAAACACGAGGTACAGAGCCTTAATTAAGAAAGAATGTATGTGGGATAGATACCAGTACTGAGTAGTATTTATTTCAGGGCAGAATCAAATTTTCAGTTGCACACTAAACCAAAGGATGTTTATGTGGTCAATAATTATTTTTCTTCCGGAAAAGACACTCTACTGATTTTGGTAGTAATGTCCTGGATTATTTTTGTTTTAAAGGATGGAGATTTTTCATTTGCAAAGAGACGTTTTTGGAAGCATGATACAAAAAAATTAGACTGCTCCGCTGTCATTCACATGAAAGAAGTGGTGAGATTTCCCAATTATGAGGTAAAATCTGTATAATATTATGTATAATAATATTGTAAAGTACTGTACAGTATATTGTAAAAAAACGTTGTCAAGTTAGACAATGTCAAGTAACTGTACTTGATTTGAATTAAATTAATATTGTCTAGCAATCTTAATTTTTAATAGGTTTCGGTGGTAATGACACACATATACTCTTTTTGCTAGATTCCACTAGATGCAAAAAAGAAGAAACGTGACCTGACCTCGGTTGCACTAAGAGCTGATATTCAGAAAGGAGGTGTGAAAATGGAGCACCGTATTTACATTACTTTACCTCAACAAAATGATCACACTACACACAAACTTGGATTGGTAAGAATAATGATCTCAAGTTACCATATAGAGACCAATTATGAATTAAATGATTGGGGTTATTTAAAACCCTACCCTTTGGACCCTACAGTAGCTTAAAGGTTTTATAATGTTATTGTTATACCAGTCCTCTCCTCTTTAATTAGGCACCTTGCAGTATTAGTGATGAATTAAACAGCATAAAGCTTTATTTCCCTGCTAAACATTGCTATACTTTCTTGTTTTCAGCATGGAGGTATGATGCAAAGGCTGGATGAAAGACTTATTCAGAAAATTAATGAACTGGTTGGCGAGGGGGTACGCAACGTTGGAGAAAAGAGACGACATCTAAAAATGTATGTGAAGGACGACTTATTTCGGGGGAAAAAACAGCCACAACGCAACAATCGCAGATATTTTTCCAAAACCAAAAACAATAAAAAACCATATGTACACTGCTACCATAAGGTCCAGGCTTTCAGCAATGGACCAAGATAATGTTAAACTGCTTGTTGACTCCTGGAAACAGAAAACCCAGGTGACAGGTTTTTCTACCGACCATACAAGGAGGGCAGTGAAGAAGATTCTGCAAATGTCGTGTGTGATGACAGTGAATCTGAGTGTGGAGATGAAATCATAACTAAAGCAAAGAAGCAAGAAGACAGACTTCTCTTCGTGCATCAAACAGCTTGGCAGTCCAGACTGCTTTTGCGATATGAGCAGGATCTTGCTTTTTTGGATGCTACCTACAAAACAACAAAGTATTCCGTGCCATTATTCTTTGTTGCAGTAAAAACTAATGTTGACTACATCATTGTAGCTTCATTTGTGATGCAGGATGAAACCACAGAGAGTATAACAGAAGCATTGTCCATTATCCAACAGTGGAATCCAGGTTGGGAGCCACAAAACTTCATGACTGATCTCTGTGAAGAAGAGATAAATTCTCTCGAGTTAATCTTTCCAGGTACAGTAATCATTAAGATAAACTTCTTAAGGCAGGGTGTTTTTGCTGATATTAATTGGGAAACACTGACAGATCTCACAACTTGTCATAATAAATGGTAAAAATAAAAAAGTATGGAGCTCAAAGATGCATGATATAGATATATTTGGTATCTATCTGAAAACTTCATATGTACATGTACATATATTTCACAATGAAAATAGTGAATTAAACCAAATTGGAAAAGTGCAATCTCAAAGTGATGTGTTTGTCCCTGAATTGTTGGCCAACACCATGCAACATGTACAGTATATGTTTTTTTATAAAGTTCAGAAACTTACTACACGCGTAAAAATCTCACAAATTGTCACAAATTGTCAACAAGATGTGTTCACAACAAGCTTGTAACGAGGCTGTTAACAAATTGTAACAATGTTGTTATTTCATCAAGCTGCAACGATGTTGTCGTCATCATCCTTGTAGCAACTTGTTTGGTGCAGATGATATCAGAGTTGTTCGGACAAATTTGTAGCAAGTCTGATACCGTCATCAACCTTGCTACAAGATTTTAATAACTTGTCAACCACTTATCACAACAACTGGGAACAAGCGGTGCGAATGCATCCTGATATCAGCTTGATGACACACTAGGTTGCAGGTCTAACAACTTGTGCATTTTTACGTGTGTAGTAACTGCATGTATATCCTATGTGTGTAGGAAATCGAGTACCCAAGACCCATAGGTCAATAATTATAATCAAATGCCATTTTATTTGTAGAATGCCAAGTACTGCTGTGTGACTTCCATCGTGAACAGGCTTGGGAGCGTTGGACAGCAAAAAAAGACAATGGTGTGTCTGATGTTCGAGAAAGCTTTTTGGCCAAAATAAGACAAGTAGCTAAGTCTAGAACTGAAGAAATGCTCAAAAAAGCACTTGAAAACCTGAAGGAAAGTAAGGAATGGAAGGAAACCCCAAATGTTAGAAAGTGGTTTGAAAATACCTGGCTTAAGCATAAAGAGGTTAGTAATGCTGTCTTGTCTGTTCCCCAAAACCAAACTTATTAAACCATCATTTCCCAATTCACATCCATAATGTGTGCAAAACTAAAAAGAATGCAACCATTTCTAAAAAGAGAAAACCTTGCGATGCTAATATCTACAGAAATTGTAGAATTTCTTTCTATGACTTTACTTGTACATTTATGTACAGCCCACCAAAAAAGGTGACAGTACTGTATGGCCTGCAAAAATAATGCATGCCTAGGAACATGTGCAGAATCATGCAATAATGTATACCATAATATGGTTGGGGACATAAATGTCTTTTTTTTTCAGAAGTGGGTGTGGGCATTTCGAAAGGAACGGCTCCTTGTGAATGTTGGCACGAACAATGGATTGGAAAGACAGAATGGTGCTTTTAAACATCAGTACTTGCACACCTTAAGAAAACATTCACTCAGTGTAATGTTAAAGATCCTTGTTGAAGAATTTCTTCCTGACAAGTACCAAGGGTATGTTTTTCCATTGTACAGTACACTTGTAAATGTTTCAGTTATTGCTGTTACCCCTACGAGTCGGTTGTTCAAAAGTAAACAGGTAAACACAAGTGCAGTTAACACTACATGTAGTTCTGCTACAGCAGTTGAGTAAAATTTGTTAGTAAGGTCACTGATTTTGTTTTATTATCCCCACAGGTACATTGGTGCTAATACAGAGTGCTCCACTGCGTATAAAAGGTACAACAAACAAATACCTTATTTTCTCCACAACCGACCAAATTATTTTGTGGAACACTGCATGAAGAGACTCGTATTTGCAACAGAAGCACAAGTAACAGTTGTAGATGAAACATCTGGTATTTTTTCAGTTAAAAGTGAGACAAGTGACTGTGATTACAAAGTGTGTTTTTTATCTCCTGGAGATAAAAGCATACCTAGTTGTGACTGCATGGACTGGCACAGAAACTATCTACCGTGCAAACATATGTTGTCAGTTATGCAGAATGATAGCACATGGAGTTGGGAAGATTTGCCAGTTGAATATAAAGAATCATCATACCTAACCCTGGATAATGACATTCTTTTCCAAGGTATTGATCACACATGTGTTGATGACTCAATTCATGATCAGCAAGTACATGTAAATAACAGCAGCAATTCGACGCAGCACTCAGACATAACGGAAACTGACAGTGTGCATGTACCTGCACCTGTACCAGCATCAGAAATGAAAAAAAAACTGTATCCTAAAAGGACACTTGTGACCAGATGCTGCGATTTGCTTGCAAGCATTAAGAATTTAGTGCATGAATGCACAAGTGTAACAGGGCTCAATAAATTGGAAGAAGTACTTGGATCGGCACTACATGATTTGGAAACTGAAAGCAACAGCATTAATGGGGTCACCCTGTCTGCTGAAATTAAACCAAGCATCAAGCGAAAAAGGAAGCAGCAATCAAAATCCATGCTTGCAAGAAAGAAAGGAAAAGTGGGAACAAAATCAAAACTTCCACAAGTTCAATTGAAAAAAAGACACCCATATAACAGCAGGAGTGGATACAAGGCCCAAATGATGAGGAAATATTTTAAGACAAACATGTCATTGGATAAGATGAATGCAAAGTTGAGTGAACCGGAAGTTGATAGTGAAACTGATATTGGTATCAGTCAAGTAGATGTATCTTTCAGGTCATCAGTTCGTGTGGTAAACTTCACACCAACCATTAGGAAAAGAAGCCAACTGACTGCTACTTTGCTAACAAATGGTCCTCATTGCACCTCTCTACTACAGCTGAAATCTTTGGAGCCCTTCTTGCCTAGAGGAACTGAGATTCTCCTAAAAAGTGTTAATAAATTATTCAAGTCAGGCTGCTTGTTCGACGAGGTGCTGAATTCATTTTTCTGGTGTCTACAGGAGAAATACTGCCAAGTGCTATATGCTCCATCTACATCGATGCTTGTTCTACAAAAACAATCACCAAGTGGAAGACTCTGGAAAGATGAAGACATTACTACGAAAAGCTTCATTATTGTGCCCTGGAACCCAAGTGAATACCACTGGACCCTAGTCAGTGTTGATTTGCAACAAAAGAAGATCATATATCTTGATCCACTTCAGAATGTTGATGTCAACACTAATACCTTTGTGCACTTACTTGCCACGTTCATGCCACAAATACTGCAAGAAAAGTTTGGGATGTCAGGGTTCACAATTGAGGCTCCACCACATACCCTGCAAACAGACTGCAACAGCTGTGGAGTACTTGTTTGTTGGTATGCATCACAGATTGTCCATGGAAAACCACTTACAGCATCATGCAATCAAAATGCTATGCGCCATGAAATTTATAACCAGATCCGTGGTAGCTGCCTCACAAGACGTTCAGGGTCACCATACATTGAATTGTCCAAATGCCCATTTTGTAAAGGTGATGTGGATAAGGATGGAGTAAAGTGCACAAGATGTTTTCAGTGGTACCATTGTGAATGTCTCCATAACAGTAATACCGAACCAAGAAAAATTACAGTAAATTTTAACTGCCCAGCACTTTGTCAGTAATCAGTTTACTTTACAAGTGTATATACATTAATTGCACTTGTACATGTACATGTACATGTATATGACATATGGGGCTTCGGTGGCCGAGGCGTTAGAGCGTCATCCTCTCATCACTGTGATTGCAGGTTTGATACTGGGTGCAAACAAGTACTTGGCTTCGAAAATTCAACCACACATGGGAAGAGCTCGTCAACTCTCTACCGAAAGTCATGGGTTTCTCCAGGCACTCCGGTTTGTTCCCACTGGAAAAGTTGACAGGGCGTGGGTTAGGATATAGAAATTAGGAAAGTAATAACACAGTTATTGTAAAGATAAATAGTCTAGGTTAAAATTAATGGTAGTATAGCATAATACTTGATGTAATCGACCACTGAACAGCCCCAACAGGGAGTGAGTTGAATAACGTATGTATTGTAGTAACAAAGTACATGTATATACATCCTACATGTACATGTATATACATCATATATGTACAGGATATACTTTGCCAGCATAGTCAGACAATAGTTAAATGCTTCTGTACACTGGCAGATGGGATTGGATTTTTTAAGTGTAACTCCACATTTAAGAAAAGTAGTAATAAGTATGAAGTAGTAGCAACTGTATGATTTGATGTAATTTTAGGATTAACTTTTAATCTTACTGTTTTTAATGCATATATTTATACTTATTTTTTTTTAATTTTACAGAGCCCTGCTGAAAAGCTCCTTTTGCGTAATTTGCAATGTAGGCCATCTGTTTAAATAAAGATTATTGTTATATTGAAATGTTACTCTGCAGTTGATAAATGTTTCACTTAAGATTAAAAGGATATAAGTAGTTTAAAAATTGTGTTGGGTCAGTTTTAAAATGTTTTAAAAGAAACTTGTTTTTGGTGAGCTCCACATATACAGTAACTGGAGTGATATTTTCTGGTCATCAATTGAAGCTAAATATGGTGTACATGGGAGGCCTAACTTATGTGTACTCTCAGTCTGCTACATGGTCTTATCAGGATGTAAACATTATTTGATAAGACTACTTAGGGGTGGTCTGAGAATATATGGCTCCATATTTAGCTTTAATTTTTTAGTGGTGCTTACCCGCAGATAGCACTCCAGCTTTATATTGAGCTCACTGCATGTGCTCTACAAATCACATGCAAGTTATATACTGTCAATAATGAATCATGTCCAAGGCATAATGTTGTAATATACATGTATGTAGGTAAAATATCTGAAAATTCTATATTTTAACGAAATATATATAGAGAATAAAATAAAATACTCTATTTAGAATAAAACACTCTATTTTACATAATAAAATTCAATACAGTAATTGTCTAAACGAAAATACAAACATGACATTTTTAATACAGAAATTTCAAGCATCAAAAATTCAAACATTGTTTATACATTGCATTAAAATGTTAGATTAAATGAACCATTAAACCATGCAGTTCGTTAGTACAAAACTCAAAAGTAACAAAACCAAAATTATTTTATATCATAATATCAATTCCGTATGTTTCCGTACATCTTACCTCAATCAAAATATTTGTCCTTTGCTACTGTATATTTTACACAGATCGTCTTTTACTCTTTCTCGCTAACCTTATATGAACATCGAACAAAATATGTTCACAGTTTAGTCTTCATACCATTCTAAAATATCTGCAGTTTTGATCATTATCTTGTCTGAACACTTGTCGCTCTTTTAAACATTGACGTTTCATAACATTTGTAAATAAAATGTCCATATGTTGATTTAACAAGACATAGATGGGAAAGAGATATGTTTGCGATACTCTTGGCCGTGTAAAGTTATAAAAGTACTGGGCCCGAGGTGCTTCAGTGTATCTGAAATAGCCTTCACCGTGTGGGGAATAAACTAAAGTGAATCTCGTCTTTGCATTTTGGACAGTTTTGATTTGTGAAAAGTGTTAATTATTACTTTGCAAATCTTTTCTTCTTGGAATAGTTTCTGTCATTGGTCAGCTTTAATATACAAGGTAAGAAATACATGTAGTTTCAAAACTAAATATTACCAGGGTTAAGTCACGTTGGCCTGGAAAACAGAGAAAAATCTTCTCGACGTTTCGAGCGAAGGCCCTTCGTCAGGAGAAATTAGTAAACAACTCACATGTGGTCACGCGTATTTATAGCAGAGCTACAATGGGAATCACGTGAACACATGTAAGCCAATAAAAACAAAGTAAACAAATAAATTAATATGTAATTTTAGCCTGTGTGCAGGTGCTGACCCAATTTGTGGGTCAGCTACCTGCAAATAGGCAAAGAAACAGGTTATGAATTACTATTTAAATCATCAGAAAAAGGTTAAGGAAAAGGTGTGGAATATGGTGGTGGAGTGAGCTAAATGAAAGAGAATCGCTCATTGAGGCCGTGAGGGTGAATGGTACCAAGTTTGTAAATGAGACGCATTTCTTTTTTACGACGAGTATCGTTACAACCTGTAATGGGCTGAATGGCGCAGATTTTCATGTTAGAAAAGGAGTGGTTGGCACTGTTGAAGTGCCTGGCGACAGGTTTGTTTTGCACATTGTTTTTGACATCACGAAGGTGTTCAACAAACCTGTCATCTAAACGTCTTCCAGTTTCTCCGATGTAAAGCATGGGGCATTTACTGCAAGAGATACAGTAAATGAGGTTGGAGGAAGTGCAAGTGAAACTATGGGTTATGTTGAACCTACATTTTGGAGCCGAAATTGAAATTGAGGAGTCTAAATATTTACAGGTGTTGCACCTACCACGACAGCAAGAGCTGGTGCCAACATGTGATACCAAGGCTTGCTGCAGTGAGCTGTGAACAACGTTTTACCGGATGTTTTTGCTATGCCGAAAAGATACTAGGGGTTTCTCAGAGAAAATGGAAGATGTTTCTGGGTCATTTTTAATGACGTCGAAATTGCGGCTAATGATGTCCCTTACATTGAAATTGAAGGGATGAAAAGTGAGAACTAGAGGTACTTTTTCATTAGAAATGGTAGCCAAAGGTTCACTTAAGGTGTCTGAACGGGAAATGTTGGAGACCTTGTGTAAGGCAGTGTCTAAGAGGTGGGAAGGATAACCGCGATTAACAAAAAAGTTTCTCATTTCCAAACATTTGGCATCGAAATCGTCATCTTCACTGCAGAGGCGGCGAAGACGAAGAAATTGAGAGAAAGGAATGGAAGTTTTGGTGTGTTTAGGATGATGAGAGGAGAAGAGGAGGTAGCTATGAGAGTCAGTGGTCTTGTAAAAGACAGAAGTGCTCAGCTTATTACCATTAATGGAGACGAGAATATCTAAGAACGACACACTAGTCTCACTGATCTCCCATGTGAACTGGAGTGCTGGGTAGAAGTCATTAACATAGTTAATGAAGCAAACCAGGTCAGCGCGCGAACATGATGCAGTGCCTAAGCACGCAATCATCAATGAACCGACCATAGTAGTCAGGTAGGAAACCAGTGTATTGTTCAAAGATTTGTTTTTTCACATAACCAACAAATAAGTTGGCATAGTTAGGGCCCATTTTGGTACCCATGGCTACACCACTAACTTGTTGGTAATGCTCACCATCAAACGAAAAATTGTTGAGGGTAAGCACTAACTCGGCCAGGCGTAACAAAGTAGTGGTCGATGGCTCCCGAGTTGTGCGTTGATCAAAGAAATATTTAAGTGCTTGAAGACCATCGTGATGTGGGACTTCAACAGTGCCAACAACTCCTTTTCTAACATGAAAATCTGCGCTATTCAGCCCATTACAAGTTGTAACGATACTCGTCGTAAAAAAGAAATGCGTCTCATTTACAAACTTGGTACCATTCACCCTCACGGCCTCAATGAGCGATTCTCTTTCATTTAGCTCACTCCACCACCATATTCCACACCTTTTCCTTAACCTTTTTCTGATGATTTAAATAGTAATTTATAACCTTTTTCTTTGCCTATTTGCAGGTAGCTGACCCACAAATTGGGTCATCACCTGCACACAGGCTAAAATTACATATTAATTTATTTGTTTACTTTGTTTTTATTGGCTTACATGTGTTCACGTGATTCCCATTGTAGCTCTGCTATAAATACGCGTGACCACATGTGAGTTGTTTACTAATTTCTCCTGACGAAGGGCCTTCGCTCGAAACGTCGAGAAGATTTTTCTCTGTTTTTCAGGCCAACGTGACTTAACCCTGGTAATATTTGGATTCCAACCGTGGCCGACGCTGTCCTAGAAGCTTTTAAAAATAGTTTCGAAACTGTGACGTTGTTTATCTTATACTTGATCGGTACTCATATAGCAGTACTAGAAATATTCAACTTATAAAGTTCGCTAGAATTTGGACCTTCAACTGTGTCTTGTTTCAAAGCTCTTCTTCTTTTATCGAAGAAATTGTCAATATACACCAAAGTCTTTGATAGAAATTATTTATGATAAAATCGCTTTTTGAGTTTAAGTTTAATTTTGGTTGAATTGTGTGTGTTGTGCTCACTATATTATATTGAGAAGTTTGTTTTAACCAACTTCGAGCCAACGGTCAACGGATTATGTTTATGTAATCTTCTATAAAATAAATTATTATTTAATGTGTCCGAAGAGGTTTTGTCACTAATTGTAGCCGCTAAGTGTTTAATTAATATTACATCAAACACAACTTTCGAGTGTTTCATGATCAAACAAATCAGGAAATGAATCAGTTGTCAAATAAATCCGTATTTTAAGATAAGTTTGATGTAAGAGTTGGCTTAATCTATCCAAGTGTTTATCACATATCAAACCTTTGTCCCACTTATGATTTTCCTATGTGTTTGGTTTATAAATTATTGATGATTTGGAGAAGTATATATCATCATAATCACAGTGCCTTGTATTTACACTATATACATGTATATAAGAAATTTAATATGCTGACAAAATATCTTGGCTGTTATATCGACATTACAAAACCTGCTTTGTTTACTTGATTTAGGTGTTGTTCAATATCTTGTATAATGAAATTAAGAAACCAAAGTTTGTGCACACGAGAGCTGCTACAGTGGTCTGACCACAGAATAGTAGATACACCAAAAGTCTGACTCTTGTGAAAGTACTAAGATATTCTATAATCTGATGTGTATAAGTGTCGCTCAATTGTACATTTTGATAAATTGTTGAAAAGCTATCGTGAGCTGTTGGGAAACTTAAAGCCTTGAATATATTGAAAGCCTTGAAATGAAGAAATAATTATATATCTGTTGAAACTACGATACTGAGTATTGTACAGTCTTATTCAAAATACTAGCAGAATCACAAAATATTAGTGATATACATAACACTTGAATGCCACTGACAGCATATTTATTACAGGTAAAATGTTGATAATCTGGGGTGATTAATTCTTTGAAAGTTTTCATGGTGATAATGTAATATGGATTATTTTTGTGGAAACACCAAGTAAATATTTATTTGCTGAGCTTAGACAGTCAACAGGCCAAAAGCTCAGCAAATAAATATTTTACGTGGTGTTTCCACAAAAATAATCTAAATGGTCTAGGGTGAGTTGTACAAATCCGAGATAAAGAACAGCACTAATCATGCTTTGAATAACCTAATATAAAATTTTATCCACTGAATACATGTAGTTATGTATGTGATAGTGTTGTTCAGTGGATAAAAGTTAATTGGGTTGTTCAAAGCACCAATAGAGTAGCAATCCAGGCTTGATACAAAAACTTGAATTTTACAAGATCACTTTGGGGCATGTTATAATGTTAATATATGCTATGCCATATATTGATATATGGAAACAGCCAGTAAAGATGTATGTATAGTATGTGCCATGTTCAAATTAGGAACACATGTATAAAATGATTTAAAATAACTCATTTGTTTGTGTTTTCTGTGTGCTTTTCACACATTTTCATGTATTGCTTCTTAAGGCTATATCTCTCTGTGCTTAATAGCGGTAGTCACATGTACGTATTGCGTACCTATTTTTTAATTAAGCAGTATATATCATTAGTGTATCGCAGGCGCTGATTACAGCGTCCGAATGAAACCCGAAGCCTGATCGTTTTAAATATCCGGAACGCACTCGGGTTTCTTTCGACTTTTACTTTTATCTCTTTTTTAATATCGATGATTCGAAATAGAATGGAACTGTCAGATATCTCCCTTAATTTTTCGACAGTATCTAGTAATTGATATGAAATATACCGTACAAAGACCTGAAATGTGTAGTTTTTAGTGTTTTCTATGGCGTTATATAATCTTCAAAATTCTGTAAAATCTCCCCCAAAATGCAGGAAATGCCATTTCAGAAACTCCTGATATCAAAATTTTCTGGGGGAGCATGCCCCCCGACCCCCCAGAGGTTTCTTGCGCTTTCGGCGTTCGCATTGCTGCGCATTGTCCCCCATCCCCCCTCCCCCCCACACACACTTCTCCCTCCCTGGCACCGCCACTGAACTCTTAAGACGGTTTTTAAAGTGTATTTACCATCTTAACTTTGTAAATATTGCATTTGGGTTGTGTATTTTGTGTTAAATGTTAGTTTCCCCTTAGCACAAGTTTTTCTGAGTTATACGTTGAAAAAAACAACCAATTTCATCAGCAATAGTTTAAGAAAACTACGCCGCCATTTTGTTTTTCACTACGCGCTGTATATGAGCTGATATACAGTTAGTAATGCAGCAAATCATATCACAAGATAGCTCATATACCATTAATAGTTATATATATATATATATATTTAGCATATACCTCGCAGGTGAATAGTGCTTTTCGCGCAATCTGATTGGCTCCTCTAGCTCGGGATATCCTGCACTATTCACCTGCGGGCAAAACAAGATGGCGGCCAGTTTTGCTTTGTTTACCGAGGCAGGAGATTTTGTTGATAAACAAGGGTGATGTAGTAGAATAACGAGAAAAGTCAACAAAATTAGGTAGAAGAGTGTCCACAGGTATGTTTCTTTACAATTTTCTAGCCATTAATATATTCAAAAGTTGTATTAAAAAACTGTTTTGTCAACAAATATCGAGTACGCCAAGTGTCCAAGTTGCTAGCGGTCGTGTCTTGTATAAAATACCGAAAAATATGAGTTAACAATGTTAAACTTGTTATTTAATTTATGAGGTATATGCTAAAACAATGGACAATTTGCATTACAGCAATGCATCATGGGTAGAATGGTAGCGCTTCACTTGCAGGCGAAATGGCCGTCACGAAACGAGCATTTTGCTTGTGAGAAGAATGGATTCTTTTAAGCACATTTTTTGTAGCGCGGGAGAATTTCGAAAAGGGGAATGTATTTGGGGGACTATATAGAACGTTGTGTGCCAAGGACAGCGAAATCAGAGCAAAAATGGACGAGAAAATTGCTATAGAACTATTGAAAGAGTGAAGAATATGCTAGTAAATACATTCCCGAAGGGAGGTTCTTCTCGACGTTTTCAGGTGAGTGAGCTTAGTGAACATCGGACAGCTCATCATTTTGCCTAACAGACATGTGTGTGTTGTTGTTCTATCCCGATCTCGTATTTTCTGAATTACCAAGTGTTCTGTAATGATTTTTTGGTTTGTTGAAATGGACAACCTTTGGCGATGATGTCTGTCATTCGTTCGATTAAGCATGTCCTCTGAAGATAATGTTTTTAAAGTCTCTTTAAACTTTTTGGCGCGAAAGCAAACCGGTTTTATCGGCAACGGCACTGGCACTTTGTAAAAACACCAAGAAGAAAGCACTTTTGCCTGGGTTTCTAACTGTTGTTTTTCTATTCTGCTTCCTTTGTTGTGGTCGGTTCGTATCCTGTCAAATAAACCAGTAGGTTCTAGAACTAGTGTAGGCTGTAAATACATATTTATAACTATAAATTCGCTTAAAACGTTGAAAATTTACCGAGTTTTGTTGCTGTGTTGTAGGCAACAAGCTTTGTAAAACAGTGACTTGGAAATTTTAATTTTAGGCTAAACACTGCACGACATTCTTTAACTTATAAATTTCGAATTTTTCTCAGTGTTCTATTCATAGATAATAAGTTATAGTTGATATAATCTTAACTTTGCAAATTTTAGTAGTAGTTTTATAAATCTTGATAGTTAATATTAAAATTTTTAGGTAGGTACTGTACATAAATCTGTAAATAGTAAATTCTAAAATATATAATTATAAAAAAGCATATTAATAACTCATATATAATTGTAAATAGGTTTTAATATTAATTTATAAAATGGATAATGAACCGTGTACTTCAATGGAGTCAGATAAAAAATTGGCAACTTTAGGAGCCAAAGTAACTACATCTTCAGAAAGGAAGAGAAAAGGAGGTGGAACTCTTGCTGTATTCCTACATGTGATAGCAACACAAAACGAAATCCAGAACTTTCATTTTACCAATTTCCCACTGACAGAAAGCTGAGAAAGATGTGGTTGCATTGGGTTGGTAGAGCTGACTTTGCTCCAAATAAATATCACAAAGTTTGTTCTAGACATTTCAAAGGTGGGAAGAAGACTTCTATTCATAACATTCCAACCATTGTAAGCAAAGTTATATTGCCTACACCAACCAAACCTAGACAAACATCCAAATGTAGAGATAGAGCTAACACAAAGCAGGACATCAACCATAGTCAGATGAAAGAAGAAACCACACCATTGGAAGACATGCATCATAAGATCTCAGAACTTGAACATTTGGTTAAGACTTTGGAACAAAATAAGAAAGAGCAAGAAGAGGAAATTTCCCATCTTGAGGAAAAAGTTCAGCAACATACTTTCTCTGTACATCAATTTAAAAACAGTGATAGTGATTTTGAGTTCTACACTGGGTTTTGTAATTACAATACATTTAAGGCATTTTATGATTATCTTTGTCCTGCTTGTGAAAGATTACAGTACATTGGGTCTTGCAACAGTACAACACAAACCACAACACGGCAGAAGGGTGGACCAAAGCGGTTGTTACCCCCAGAGGAAGAGCTATTCTTGTGTCTTTCAAGACTTAGATTGGGTTTGTTGGAAAGGGACTTAGCAAACCGGTTTCACATATCTGGATCTCAGGTGTCAAGAATTTGGGTTACATGGCTTGACTTCTTGTACAGAAGGTTAAGATCCATCCCCATTTGGCCCTCACAAGATTATGTAAGGGAAACAATGCCTCAAAGTTTTAAGTAAAATTATCCAAATACTAGGGTCATACTTGATTGTACAGAATTATTTGTAGAAATGCCCTCTGAACCAAGAAGTCAAAGTGCTACCTTTTCAACATACCAACACCATAATACTGGCAAAGGTCTGGTTGGTATTTCTCCCAGAGGTGACTTAACATTTGTCTCAGAACTTTATGCAGGAAACACATCAGATAAGCAACTGACAAACGACTGTGGAGTTTTGAAGTTACTCGAACCAGGTGATGAGATAATGGCAGATAGAGGGTTTGGAATTGAGGATAACTTACCAGCTGATGTGTCGTTAAACCTACCTACCTTCCTTGGTGAACAGAAACAATTTTCTGAAGAGGATGAAGTAAAAACAAGAAGAATTGCCAAACATCGAATCCACGTTGAACGAGCCATTCGGAGAATAAAGAACTTTCGCATTCTTCAACATAACTTACCTATTTCAATGGCTGCAGACTTGAACAAGATTTGGGTTATCTGCTCTTATCTGACTTTGTTCTGCAGACCATTGATCCAAGAACCGGAAGAGTGAATGTCTCGGACAAATAAGTAATTGTGCAAACAATTCTTTATCATCATGATATATACACATCACAATTGGTGTGAATGAAAGGTTACCAGCCATAATATTATTTGTGTACTTAAAGCAGTACCTTTTTATAAAGCAGAAAACTTCTGTGTACATATTATTGTATTCAGAATTTTTAATATGGCACAACATATTTTATCAATACTGTAGTAATTAAGTTCATTTAACAATTTCGTTTCCTATTATTTAGGATTAGAGTTTGATTCTTTAACAGTCAAATTGTTATTTGTTAATATCCACTTTTCTTGTGTTTAAATGCTTCAGCAGGCTTGCAATCAGGTGTTTTCTCAGACTGAAGGACTAACTGTTCTTCTAATTTTTTGTATGAAAATGTGGAAATATCTTTTAAGCTCTTTGTCCACCCATCTCCTAAAGTTGCCAATTTTTTATCTGACTCCATTGAAGTACACGGTTCATTATCCATTTTATAAATTAATATTAAAACCTATTTACAATTATATATGAGTTATTAATATGCTTTTTTATAATTATATATTTTAGAAATTTACTATTTACAGATTTATCTACAGTACCTACCTAAAAATTTTAATATTAACTATCAAGATTTATAGAACTACTACTAAAATTTGCAAAGTTAAGATTATATCAACTATAACTATATTATCTATGAATAGAACACTGAGAAAAATTCGAAATTTATAAGTTAAAGAATGTCGTACAGTGTTTAGCCTAAAATTAAAATTTCCAAGTCACTGTTTTACAAAGCTTGTTGCCTACAACACAGCAACAAAACTCGGTAAATTTTCAACGTTTTAAGCGAATTTATAGTTATAAATATGTATTTACAGCCTACACTAGTTCTAGAACCTACTGGTTTATTTGACAGGATACGAACCGACCACAACAAAGGAAGCAGAATAGAAAAACAACAGTAGAAACCCAGGCAAAAGTGCTTTCTTCTTGGTGTTTTTACAAAGTGCCAGTGCCGTTGCCGATAAAACCGGTTTGTTTTCGCGCCAAAAAGTTTAAAGAGACTTTAAAAACATTATCTTCAGAGGACATGCTTAATCGAACGAATGACAGACATCATCGCCAAAGGTTGTCCATTTCAACAAACGAAAAAATCATTACAGAACACTTGGTAATTCAGAAAATACGAGATCGGGATAGAACAACAACACACACATGTCTGTTAGGCAAAATGATGAGCTGTCCGATGTTCACTAAGCTCACTCACCTGAAAACGTCGAGAAGAACCTCCCTTCGGGAATGTATTTACTAGCATATTCTTCACTCTTTCAATAGTTCTATAGCAATTTTCTCGTCCATTTTTGCTCCGATTTCGCTGTCCTTGGCACACAACGTTCTATATAGTCCCCCAAATACATTCCCCTTTTCGAAATTCTCCTGCGCTACAAAAAATGTGCTTAAAAGAATCCATTCTTCTCACAAGCAAAATGCTCGTTTCGTGACGGCCATTTCGCCTGCAAGTGAAGCGCTACCATTCTACCCATGATGCATTGCTGTAATGCAAATTGTCCATTATTCACCTCAGTGTCGGCGAATAGTGTGGATATTCACCTCGCCGAAGCGGCTCGGTGAATATCCAGCACTATTCACCTCCACTTCGGTGAATAATTGTTAAATATATATATATATATATATATATATATATATATATATATATATATATTCAAACAAACAAAGTGTTGTTCGCGAAATGTCGAAAAGTTCTCAATACCGAAAAGATAGAGCGAAAATACAATAAGTGGACTTACCTCAAATCTTGATGGTCGCTATTGCCTGAAGATCGCCCAGCGTGAAACTGACAGTAGCGACCATCAAGATTTGAGGTAAGCCCACTTATTGTATGTATATATATATATATATATATATATCCCCCTCCCCCTCCCCTCCCCCTCCCCCTCCCCCCTCCCCCTCCCCCTCCCCCTCCCCCTCCCCCTCCCCCTCCCCCTCCCCCTCCCCCTCCCCCTCCCCCTCCCCCTCCCCCTCCCCCCTCCCCTCCCCCTCCCCCTCCCCCTCCCCCTCCCCCTCCCCCTCCCCCTCCCCCTCCCCCTCCCCCTCCCCCTCCCCCTCCCCCTCCCCTCCCCCTCCCCCTCCCCCTCCCCCTCCCCCTCCCCCTCCCCCTCCCCCTCCCCCTCCCCCTCCCCCTCCCCCTCCCCCTCCCCCTCCCCCTCCCCCTCCCCCTCCCCCTCCCCCTCCCCCTCCCCCTCCCCCTCCCCCTCCCCCTCCCCCTCCCCCTCCCCCTCCCCCTCCCCCTCCCCCTCCCCCTCCCCCTCCCCCTCCCCCTCCCCTCCCCCTCCCCCTCCCCCTCCCCCTCCCCCTCCCCCTCCCCCTCCCCCTCCCCCTCCCCCTCCCCCTCCCCCTCCCCCTCCCCCTCCCCCTCCCCCTCCCCCTCCCCCTCCCCCTCCCCCTCCCCCTCCCCCTCCCCCTCCCCCTCCCCCTCCCCCTCCCCTCCCCCTCCCCCTCCCCCTCCCCTCCCCTCCTCTCTCTCTCTCTCTCTCTCTCTCTCTCTCTCTCTCTCTCTCTCTCTCTCTCTCTCTCTCTCTCTATTTATACATATTTGCATACATATTTTTATATATATATATATATATATATATATATATATATATATATATATATATGTAATAATGCTGTTGAATAATGAGAAATAAATTTTAGAAATATTTTCTTATTCAAAATTATACTGTTTTTAGGTGTCCGTATCATAGGGTCGGAAAATACTGGACGCGTAGAAGTATTTTACAATGGAACGTGGGGAACAGTATGTGATGATGGGTGGGATATAAATGACGCTTGCGTTGTTTGCAGAGAAGTTGGTTTGATTGACGCTAAGGCCGCTTATCAACGATCTTCAGTTGTTTCTGGAACAGGTCAGATTTGGCTGAACAATGTCCAATGTTCTGGTACGGAGTCATCGATATTTGAGTGTGCACACAAAGGCTGGGGAAAGCACAATTGTGGCCATGGGAAAGATGCTGGCGTCCGTTGCTCTGGGCAAGGTTCGTTAGTAAAATAGAATTTTTTAAACAAATAACCAGTAACTGATCGTCACTCAATAAGCAGAATTAATCGTCACTCAATAACCAGTAATTGATCGTCACTCGATAAGCAGTAATTAATCGTCACTCAATAACCTGTAATTGATCGCCACTCAATAAGCGGTGATTAATCGTCACTCAATAAGCAGTAATTGATCGTCACTCAATAATCAGAAATTAATCCTCACTCAATAACCAGTAATTAATCGTCACTCAATAACCAGTAATTGATCGTCACTCAATAAGCAGTAATTAATCGTCACTCGTTAATTTGGTTATGAATGAACAGTAACAAGACGCCTGCTTAGGCGTTCACTCGGGCTACTCGTAGCAATGCAGCTTGGCATAGTCTATGCACGAAACAGCGTGCACATATTAATGGTTTTGTTAAAAAGTACAAAATAATCTACAGTGCAATCTACAGACAACCCCGTTTGTTAAAAGTTAGCTGCCAGTTCGCCTGCCGTTAGTGAAAAAGCTTGGATTGAACGAGCTACAGGTGCAGCGACGAACTGGCAGCTAACGTCCCGGCGTTAATCTAGACGTGCAAACAGTTCGACATGGTACATGTTTATCAGTATTTTTTGCATTATTTGGTGCTACCCAGTAAGCAGTATATTTACTGTATTACCTAGACGAACGTACATGTACCAAGGAACTATTAAAATGCGCACATGAGCTAGTGAAGCAGTTGAATCACATCGAGTTTATTTGCCGTAACTTTATTAACACAACAATACATAATCCAGGCAATAACAAAGCAAATATTAAACGTTACAAATATTAAAATTACCATTAATACATTTAAATTTTCCAATTTAGCGTAAAACTTGAGTCTCTTCACCACGAAATGCATGTCAACACAGCATATAATATAATTTTCAACGTTGTTTATGTCTCGCTCATCTTGCAGATAGTTTCCAATAGTCAACAGGTTATCAGATTGTCAGCATGAGTAATACTTTTCAGTATTAAAATTCAATGAATCATATGAATCGTTTATAATCAGTTTGTCTTGATGAGACGGCGGAATATAACCCAGACCGAAATATAAATAACTCAGCATCAATTAGTGTGGAATACTGCCACCAAGATCTGCAGTTGTAAGCGTAGTGAGCATATTTAACATTAACACAGTTGTCAGCCACATGATAGCCTGCGTGCAGACTTCACCCGTTTCCGTTCCCCGGAACGGAAACGGGTGAAGTCTGCACGCAGGCTAGCCACATGACTGATCAATAACAGTGTTCAGTAAGTCACTTGTGATCTTCTACAAGCTTCAAACCAGATCAACAACTCACTCGATCGAGCAATAGCGACCAGAGAAGATGGCGCATGAAATATGAGCCACAACACGTGGTTTCGGGATGATGCCACCGAAACCTAGAAGGTAATTAATCGGTTTCGGATAAAAAAGTCCGGGATGACTCAAAAGGACCGGTCTGTCCAGTCCTTTCGCAACTTTTCCAAAATATGTCGTAAATTTTTTTTTCCAAAAGCTAAGGGTTCTTGTTACTCGGGCCATCTGTGATTTCGGTGGCGTTTTCTGTATTTTTCTGGTCGACAAGGCAATTATTCAACATCCCGATAGGCTTTGCGAAACCACGCATATCCGCTGGACACTGTTATTGATCATTCACTGTTATTGATCATTCATGAGGCTGATCACTAAATCTACACTAAGAGATGGTGAGCTATTTTATATATTTCGATCTGGGTTAATATTCCGCCGCCTCGATCAAGACAAACTGATTAGAAACGATTTATATGATTTATTGAATTTTTATACTGAAAAGTATAATTACTCATGGTCCGCAATCTGATCTATATCTGCTGACTATTGGAAACTATGAGCGAGACATAAACAACGTTGAAAACAGAATTGACAACTTGCAAAGGATGGGTAAATATGTTGTGTTGACAATTCGTGCTGAAGTTTACTATACGCTAAATGGGAAAACTTTAAATGTATTGAGGTAATTTTAACAGTTGTAATTTGCTTTGTTATTACCTGTATTATGTATTGTTGTGTTAATAAAGTTACGCCTAATAAACGCGATGTGATTCAACTGCTTCGCTAGCTTTAAGCATAACATAAGTCTTGGTACGTTCGCTTGTTGTCGATCGTCTAAGGTAATATACTGCTAACTGGGTAACGGCTTGCTGCTTAAGGCCTGGCCAAACGCTTTCAACATTTCATTCAACATCGTTCAACGTTGTTGAATTCAACTGTGTTTCATTCGACATGTTGAAAGCGTTTGGCCTCCCCTGTTGAATGATGTTGAATGAAATTTTTTTTTTTTTTTTTTAACAACTTTAATTAAGAATTCACAATATACAAGACACATACATACATACATACATACATACATACATACATACATACATACATACACACACACACACACACACACACACACACACACACACACACACACACACATACATACATACATACATACATACATACATACATACATACATACCAGGGGCGGATCTAGAGCAAAATCTGACTGTAGCAAATTAGTGACGACACTATTCTAGGGGGGTCCGGGGGCATGCCCCCCCGGAAAATTTTGAAATTTCAAACCGCGGAAACGGCATTTCCCGCATTCTGAGTGAAGAATCTAGCTAATTCTGCAGCAGGCACAATTCAAATTTCACACAAGAATAGAGAGCCAAATACGACAATATATTAGTTAATATTATTGCATTTATACAATATCTGCTTGTGTAAAATATTATGATTGTTTGATAATATATTTATTGATCAGCATACCTATTTCCTGCGTAAAACTAATTTATCAGGTACCACCTTGAAGACATCACATTTAGCAGTCAGAACTATCTCGTTCAGAAGTATTTGCAGCACAGGTACAGGATCATCTGCGACAGCATCAGAACGTAGGTAGAATGTTCAGTTCAAAATCATCTTGCAACAGCAGCAATACAATGGCAGTTAGGAAGAATGTTCAGTTCAAAAGCACTTTCGAACAGCAGCAGCATAGTACATTTAGTTGGGAAAAATGCTCAGTTTAAAATCATCCTTCAGCAGCAGCAAGCCAACAGCAGCAGAATGTTGAGATCAAAATCATCTCGGTGACCTCGCAGAGCCATGGTTTGCCTTCCACAGAGAATTACACCTTCAATGATCGGTCGTAGTTTCTTCCTGTTTTCCTCGATTTGCTTTCGTCTTAATTCATTTAACTGCACATCAATTCGTGTTGACATTTGCTCCATAGATGATTTAAACATCGTTGCACGTATGGTTGCTGTTTTATGGAGTTGTGACTTTTCAGAATGATCGTGGAATCTGGATACTGCTACTTTCCAGGAACGAAAAGGAGCTTTGAAAAGCCTCTGCAATTTGGAAGCGTTGTGGGAACTTTCACCTCCGAACAAAACACAATTGACACAAAACGCACCATCAAAAACCCCTGAGTACGTCAACCATGGAAACTGTTTCAACCATTCATGTCGAAACTTTCGCTTATTCTCATTCACAGGAAAAACATATTCTGGTTCAGGTCTCCAAACATTACAGAGAACATTGTACTTTTGTTGATCAGTTAGTGGAGATACTGGGTTGAGAAAATTACCAATATCATTGAAAAATCGAGATGAACCACATGTAGGTCCAATGGTGATAGTGTGAGAAGCTGCTGCTGCTGCTGCTGTTGTAGCTGTTGTGGATGTTTCTGGTGCTGCTGAACAACTGGAAGTTTCCAGTTTCTTTTGTGGTGGTATTGGCTCACCGTGGTCAACATACTTTCTTTTTCTAGATGTACAGTACAGCTTGTACTTAACATTTGGTCAAGAGATACTTGTTTCATCTTGGGCCCACCAGAGCAATGGACAGATTTCTTGACATTTACCTGAGACGTACTAGTAGAAGTTTGTTGTAAGTTTGAAATGCTGTTGACCAAATGCCAGGAACTAGAATTTTCTTCAGTGATTACAGGTTCAGCTGAATCAAAACAAACATTTGGAAATAATGGTATGATGTGAAAATCTTCTTGACTCAAAGGGAGACTGGCATTTCCTTTTGGCTGGCAAAGAGCAACATAATGATTTTTTCTTTTAGGGATTACTGCTGTCTCGTGATAACCCATGGGCATAGAGGCACATCGAAAAATATGTATTCGCTCACTCATCTCCCTTGCTTCTCTTGGAAAAATGGTGCAATTAAACATAAGGGCAAGGGAATCCATCTCTTCAGTGTTGGTAGTACCATGGGGTTCTTGCTGGCTATTCTCAGAAATTGGAATTGGATAATATGATTGGATAGGAAGTTTAACCACACTCGATAGTGAAAGAAGACACAGAAATGAAGAATACTCGTGGTTGTGAGCATTATTGCGAGCTTCTGCAACAACAGCCTTTGAAGGATCTTATTTCACTAAAGAACTCAGTGCATTATCAGACAAACACATAGCAAAAGTATTTCCCAAACAATTAAATGCACCTTTATTATGCTGCTGCTCAATCAATGGGTGGGGAGAATAATAGTGAGCATTTGCGTAAAGCTCAATGCTCGTAAGGCATCGGAGGTAAATGGCCATATTCTCATGACCACACAGTGCAATAGAGCATGCATTGTATAGACAATTGCCATCTCCTGTAGTGCTAGAAGTGGTTAAAAGATAGTGCAAAATATATATAAGGCCAAGACACCAGAATCTTTATTCTGTAGACTAGTTTTACCCTGGCTGCAAATGCCAAGATGATTTTTATTGTGTTTACATGAGAAGCCAAGGGCTAGCTCACCTAGGTGGCTTGAAAATTAAGAAATGAAAATTAGAAGAAATATTAATAGCACAAGCACGACAAAGCAATCTCAGCAAAGCAGGCTAGCCTGGGTGCCCAGGCTGGTTTGCCTCTGTATAAACATCCTCTAATACAAATGTGCACAGCAAAAGCAGGCTAGTTTGGGTACCTGGGCTGGCTCACCTTCATATAAACACGCTCTTAGGCAAGTGCCAGACACAAGAGTTTTAGTCAATTTAACTATTAAACATGTCATCATTCAAACAAATTTTAATTAGCCTAGCTAAAGTGACACCACAAGACAATAATATTGAATTTATTTTTAGTCAGTCTGTCAGTGTGAACTGATCACTGACTGCTCAGCTTGCAAAGCTAGTAACAGATTAAAATTTAAAATACTGGTAATATTATATTACCTGCACGAACTACATGTACATTGATTTGTAAAGTATAAGGACACATTAGTGATCTAACTTCAAACTCATTAACTGTAATAATAAACCATAGTGAACAAACAGGCGAGTACTACGTTGACTGCAACGACAAAGCCTAACGTGTATTAAATAAGTGTCTTTTAATACTCAGTCACTACATATCTGAGTGTCATTGACTGAGAAATGAATAAATTCGCATTCAATCATATAAATACACACACACACAAAGACTGATCTCAGTCATAATTTGCATATCTTATTATTCAAATAATAACCCAGCCATTTATTATTCATGAGATTCACATACCTCACTGCGTAGTGCTTTGAAGAGCGCAATTCTTGGCTGCGCGGGAACTGCAACTTCGAAAAGTTACACAAATATACTCGTCGAGGATCATCTTTCTTTCTTTCAAATTCACTTGCAAGACACTTTTCACAATAACGCTGAAGAGCAATCAACTCATCCGCCTTCTTCTTCGGAGAAATACTCATATCATCCAAGACATGCAACAGTTGTTGTAAAACATTATTGGACGCCATGGTGAACAGAAGGGAACGGACGAATATTATTACATCACATCATAGTCTATATCATCGGAGATTTCTTCGCTCTAGTGAACTGTAGCGGAAGTTCATGAAATGTAGCGAAACGTGACCTAAATCTGGCGTGTTGATTGGTTTGCTACAGTCAACTGTAGCGGCTACAGTCTAAATTTGGCACAACTGTAGCCGTCGTAAAACATCGCCAGCACCTCGGAATGCGCCTTTGCGCGATGCATTTTATGCGAGAAACATGAGCTGACCATGCAGTCATCAGTCACAGGCATGCCTGCAGGTTTCTAGGTTTTGTTCCAACGGTTACGCCGGGCGGTACGTATACAAGCCACGGGTTAATTTGCGCGCAAGAATAATGCCTGAAATGGTGGTTTTGAACTTTGAAAAAGATGAATATTAGTGACATATGCAGATGGACGTTTATTTAATTTTAATTTAATTTAATAAATCATATTTTTTTTGGAAAATCTGACTGTAGCATTCGCTACAGTTGCTACAGTCTAGATCCGCCCCTGCATACATACATACATACATACATACATACATACATACATACATACATACATACATACATACATACATACATACATTCATACATACATACATACATACATACATACATACATACATACATACATACATACATACATACATACATACATACATACAGGCTACATACATACATACATACATACATACATACATACATACATACATACATACATACATACATACACACACACACACACACACACACACACACGCACGCACGCACACACACACACACACACATACATACATACATACATACATACATACATACATACATACATACATACATACATACATACATACATACATACATACATACATACATACAACGCAGATATTTCCCAATAGGGCAAAACACGAACGGGGCAGTAAATCCCATGCAAGGTGTCTGCCTGAGTAAATACAATTAAATAATAATAAAAAATAAAATCAAAACTAAAAACAAACTAATATTTATGGCAGGGACAACTAGGTAGCCTAGTAGTGACCATATACATACAAAATCCGTGTCAAAGACCGAGTTTAACAATAAAGAATACTTATCAAATAAAAAAGTCTTGAATGAACGAACTGAAGTAAAACTACTTGGAGATGTTTCTCTACAAATACGATTCCAAAGTCTGGCAGTCCGATTAAAATAGGAACCCTGAAAAGTGGTGGTTTTACACTTTGGGACTCGCTTATCCTCATCAGATTATTTGAGGGTGCGCCCATGAGAAACCAGAGAAACATAATTATTAATGTTGCTGTCAGTAAGCCCAAACATAGACTTGAAAAGTAACACAATATCTCTTATTTCTCTGTCATAGGCCAAAGGCAACAGATTCAGTTTAATTAACCTGTCTTTATAGCTAATTTCCCCCTGTCTGCACATCAATATCCATCTTGTCGCTCTTCATTGTACACTTTCCAACTTTCTCTTGGAGCCGAATTCATATGGAGACCATATTTCACAGTCATAATTTAGTTGCGATTTCACCAATGACAGGTAAAGAGTTCGCCTGCCGCGAGTATCCTGAAGAAGAGGGCAGGTTCGTTTAAGCAGTCCTAACATCTTATTCGCCTTGGGTATAATACTGTCTATATGTGTACTCCAGGACAACTTACTTGTTATCGTTATACCAAGGTCTTTCTCCGTATAAACACGTTGTAGTTGAGTAACGTTCAAATAATAATCAAACATAATAGGGTTTTTCTTCCGTGTAACAGTTAGGACTTTGCATTTGGAATCTTTAAAACGAATATTATTAATATTGGACCAGTTATTAAGATTTGTTAATGCCGATTGCATTATCTCACAATCGTGAGTTGATTTAATAGTACCATGAACTTTTGTGTCATCAGCATACAGAGCTGATGTTACTTCAGGTGGTAGGATATCCGGAAGGTCATTGATGAATATTACAAATAATAAAGGTCCAAGAATACTCCCTTGAGGAACCCCTGAGGTGATGGGAGACCAATCTGATGCAGCGCCCTTTATAACAACACGTTGGAGACGTCCATTTAGATAGTCCTTAAACCAAGAAAATAAATTTCCAGATACACCATAAGCCATCAATTTGTTCAACAAAATTCCGTGATCCACAGTGTCAAACGCCTTGGCAAAATCCAAGTACATCACATCAGTTTGTATATTGTTATCAAGATTCCGACCTATTTCGTGAAGTATTTGGTAAGTTGAGTAACACATGATCGATTTTTAATAAATCCATGGTGGAGATCACTTAAAAAATTAAGAACAAAAGAATAAAAGTGATCAAACACACACCGTTCCATAACTTTGTCCACAACAGGCAAAAGCGATATTGGTCTATGATTATCTGCTGGTTCTTTGTCATCATCCTTGTGTAAAGGAATAACATCAGCCTTTTTCCAATCCAAGGGAACAAGTCCAATATATAAACATGTGCTATATCGAACTGTTTGCACGTCTAATAAATTAACGCCGTGAAGTTAGCTATAACGGCTAGCGAACTGGCAGCTAACTTGCGGAGTTGTCTCATGATCGTTTGAATCTAAATTCGAATCTACCGAATCTAACAAACGCTTAACTCTTCCTTGTCCTGTTCAAAAACCAGTCACAGCAGGTGGTCTTGGCAATTTGTGAATTAACATGGCATAATAACAAAAATAATACCACAATATATCATTTGAATCGTTTTTACCCCTGCTATTCAAATTTTAGGTTGTCGGGTGTTGTTGGACAACCTATTTTGCAAATTATGCTTATCTATGATAATTATTATTAAAAATATTATTTAATATGTGCACGCTGTTGTGCTGTTTCGTGCATTGGCTATGCCAAGCTGCATCGCTATGAGTAGCCTGAGTGAACGGCTAAGCAGGCGTCTTCTTCTGAACAAGTGGGAGATTAGACTTGCTCCAAGTCTGCCTCTTGTTGTTTCGAGACGGGTTTGTTTCGAGATGGGTTATGTTTTGATTTAAAGGTGTACTTGAGTAGTAATACACCCCCCCCCCCCCCCCACTATGGCGACGGAAGTAATTAGTATGCAAACGATGTGTCGCCCTTCATCTCATTAGTATTCATTTTATAGCGGCGCGTTACGTCATTAGCACCTAACCCTAGTCCCGAATGGTCTCCGACTGATTTCCGAAGGTCTAGGTTACGTCATTATCTTGATAATATTATTTTACACTGTTAATTTCAGGGAATCATTTTGACTCCAAAAGTGGAGTAAAAAAAAGGGTACAAAATGACTCCTTTTTTGGAGTAAATTTTACTTCAGTTTTAACTCCATTTTTGGAGTAAAATTTACTCCACAAGTAGAGTAAATTTTACTCCTACTGGAGTAAAGTTTACTCCAGTAAGAGTAAAATTTACTCCATTTGTGGAGTAAAAGTTACTCCAAAAATAGAGTTATAAATTGGAGTAAAATTTACTCCCAAAAAGAAGTCATTCTGTAGCTTTTTTTTTTACTCCACTTTTGGAGTCAAAATGACTCAATTAGTAGAGTAAAAAAATGATGCTCTAAAACACAGTAAACGCAATAAGTTAAGATTTATTTACACAATAAATAATTGTACAAAGTATGTAAATATATCTAAATCTCTTAATAGGCAAATAAGGCAACGTTCAATGTTCTTTATATATGCATGTTAGTTCAGTTCCTGGAGGTATTTGTTTACCGAAACCCTTTTTTTGGCTTCCGCCATTCTGTCCATTATTGTAGCCTCCAATGCCAGGAATACATTGTTAAGGTTGCTAGCATACTCAATATTAAATATATAATAACAGGCAATTAACAATACTAATGCTTTTGACACAGGCATTCCAGAGTTCAGTTTCAGCACCACCTTTCCTTCCGCAGCCAGATATAATGGCACGATGTCACCAACATGCCCACCTCCAATTAGTTTTGGGGCAACCGTATCTTCGATGACGGCATCGATTGAATCATCATCCTAAGGGAAAAAATATTCTAAATTTCACAATGCTACAATGTATCTACCCTTCGTCATAGACGCTGGCCGGTGGGTGAAATGTGGGAGGTGCGCTAATTTCAAAAGATGGGCCTGTAGTTATCAAAATTAACTACAAACATGTAGTCTATAATGTATCCCACAGTGCTTTTTTAAGAATTCATCAGTGGATGGGGGGCATCAAGGGAAATTCCTCCCTGGAAATTTTCGTATCTTCGAGCCTTGTGATCTTGACTTTCTGCATTTTCAGATGGCATACTGTATTGAATATCATGCAACCAAACACTTACCAAACAAATTTTCAGTAGCTCGCCAATTCCTTTACTACTCATTAACTTTGGCAAAAGGATGATTGCTGTGGCATCTTCAATCTCTCAAGGAATTTAGAAAATAACAATTATTGTTTTAAATATGCACGCAGAAGAAACACTCCTCCCAATAGAGTTTATCTTTTGACCTAACAATATTTTATATTTAAGAAGTGGCTCACCGTTTAGCGTGCTTCATCGAGTTGTGGATGCAAGCATTAATGGGTTAAAGCACTAGTATATAATAAAGATATTGAGTGCATTAAAGATGATGTATATAAATTACCACAGTTGCATATCATGTACACATTACAGTTTATAGTTTAAAAGTAAACACTGCTGCACCCATGCACTCATATACAATTACAGTATATGCTTTATTGGGTACTAAGGTACATGTATTTTAATATAAACCCGGTAAATAAAGTTATATTTAAGATTATTAGACTTTACCAGTATGAGGCATAATTAATGTTCGTGAAATTATGTCCACTCGTTTCTAAGTTTTTTGCTTCTCTGCATTAATGCATCATAGAATATCTCCATATTCGTCCTTTGGCAGCTTTATGTATTAACACGCAAAGTAAATTCTTGTTCACACGACTTGTATAGCCTCCAAATACAAGCAAATCACTATGCACATTCAGTAAACCATTTGGTTGAATAGCCGCCATTTTGAATTCTACTTATAAAAGCTATTACGGGGGGAGTTAAATTTACTCCTTTGGGGGAGTCAAAATGACTACTGGAGTAAAAATTAGGGAGTAAAAATTACTCCGTTATATTTACTCTTTTGGTGGAGTTATTTTTACTCCTTCGGTGGAGTTAAATTGACTCTCAGTGGAATAATAAAGTGGAGTAGTTTTAACTCCATCTTTGGAGTAGATTTTACTCCAATTTTTTTACTCTCCCAAGAGGAGTTATTTTAACTCCTATGGTGGAGTTAAAATGACTCCTTGAAATTAACAGTGTAGAGTTACTGTTACTCACAATGAGTAAACACTGATTGATTGGTCAACCCAGTTCGCAATGAACATATAGAGCTACTGTTACTCCCAATGAGTAAGCACTGATTGATTGTTAACAAAGTTCAGGATGAACATATAGAGCTACTGTTACTCACAATGAGTAAACGCTGATTGATTTAATTGGTAAACACAGTTCACAATGAACATATGTAGAGCTACTGTTTCTTACAATGGGTAAACTAACAAAGTTCACAATGAACATATAGAGCTATACTGTTTGACTCACGATGAGTAAACACCGATTGATTGGTCACCGCAGTTCACGCTGAACATATAGAGCTACTGTTACTCACAATGAGTAAACACTGATTGATTGGTTAACACAGTTCACAATGAACATATGGAGCTACAACTGTTACTCACGATGAGTAAACACTGGTTATTAACAAAGTTGAGAATGAATATATATGAGCTACTGTTATACTCACAATGAGTAAACGGCTAAACGCTGAGTGAAGGTTAACACAATTCACAATGAACATCTGATAGAGCTACTGTTACTCACAATGAGTAAACAGTGGTTGACTAACGAAGTTGACAAAGAACATATATGAGCTACTGTTACTCACACTGAGTAAACACTGGTTGATTGGTTAACAAGTTCACAATGAACAAATAGAGCTACTGTTACTCACACTGAGTGAACACTGACGGCTTCTTCTTCGGGTAGAAGAGCACAGAATGCGTCATCAGAATGGAATTTAGATAATTACATGGGAACGCAGTTAGGTTTAACTGAACACGGGTCTAAACGTTTTTAATGTTAAACTTATTAATTTTATCAATTTTATATTTACAACCATGAAGTTTGCGTCGAAGTTTGCAAGTTTGGCAGTGAGGCAGTGTGGAAATTTGGCAGCGTGGACGTTTGGCAGCGTGGAAGTTTGGCAGTTTGGCAGTGTGGAAGTTTGGCAGTTTGGCAGTTTGGCAGTGTGGCAGTGTGGCAGTTTGGCAGTTTGGCAGTGTGGAAGTTTGGCAGTTTGGCAGTGTGGAAGTTTGGCAGTGTGGAAATTTGGCAGTTTGGAAGTGTGGCAGTGTGGAAGTTTGGTAGTGTGGAAGTTTGGTAGTGTGGAAGTTTGGCAGTTTGGCAGTTTGGCAGTTTGGCAGTGTGGCAGTTTGGCAGTGTGGAAGTGTGGAAGTTTGGCAGTGTGGAAAGCAGTTTGGCAGCGTGGCCCTGGGACGAGCACACAAGCACAGAATAAAGAACTGAGCAGAAGGGCCACTCGGGGCTCGGAGTGTCGCCGTTTTTCAGTGCGCATGCGCGAGGTCTGCGAAGCTCGCAGCCAGTAAACCTCAGCCAGGTCAACAAGGAGTGTAATGGCGAAATACGGATTTGCTTCACTAAAATCGCTATATCTCACAAACTAGTCACCCGATCTTCACGCTACAATCAGTAGTGATTGAGAGAAGGTAAGTGACAATATTTTTGCTGTTTAGAAGACATGAAAAACATCTGAAAGTGAAAATTTACGGAATTAAAACCGCCACAGTATAGAGCCACTAAAGTATTCTTGTCGATTTTCCACTTGCCTTTACGGCTTGAAAAAAAGAGTAGAAATTCTCTGAAAACATTTCCAACATTGAGTACAAAGATGAAATCACACGTATGTGTTATTATTTATTGAATTAGACGAGTAGCTCTGAACAGCGAAGCAATTCTGTTAGGTGAATTTGGGGCAATTACACACTGTGACACTCTGAAATTTGCTGACCAGTATTCCATAAATCAAACTACCAAGTGCCCACAATCTACTCGCTTTTCAAAACTAAAGTTAATAGCTTTCCAATAATAACTTTAATATTTTTATTGAGAAGCGTGGCTGATTTTTATGTTGTTTTGTTTTTTATTACAGTTGAATCATGCATACAGTATTTCTTCTTGAACTTGTTTAATATATTCATATCATGTCAGACCATTGATCCTCTTGAACTTGAAAGCAGTGTACTGAAATTAATATATGCGATCAGTCCAAGATTGGGGTTGCTAAGCTCCTTCATAGTACATATTTTAGATCAAAACAAGGACTGGTGTATAATAAGAATTTCAATGGAGTATTGTGTTTATTGGATGGTCACTTGTAAATTATTTCTATAGTTTGATACTGTACTTTGATTTGTACTACAGTGTAAATTATTTTTTGCTATATAAAAATAAATATTTGGGATTGACTGTTGAATTGAGGTTGAATTTCTTCTTGAACTGCACCAGTGCAACAGCAAATTTGCACTAACTTTGAATTTTGCATAATTATATATGTCCAAACATCCAAACAAAGTCATTCAGAGAAATTAGTTTTACTAAAACAATGTCCTTGTCCAATCTGAGATTAAATTTTGCTAATCAGGCCTTTCCAGATTCAGATTACAAAAAAGAATGGAGAATGTAATTGTATGCAAACATTTCTGCCTAGTTAGTTTCAATTAATCAATGGTTTATATAAACTTGCACAATATCAAGTGATTTCAACATGCAAAACTGATTGCTATTGAAAAAGTTTTATTCCTTCTGTTAGACAATGATGTGAAAAAACTTTATATATATTCTATCATGTATTCTAGTAGAAATTTGGTATATTTTGTAATTCAGTTTTTTAACTGCAAATATGGTATTAAAACATACAAATAGCCCTGGCCCCTGGTGTCAAACAAGACAGCAAACAGCTCACAGGTGGTGACACCAAGCAGTAATTTAAACATAAGTTACCTCTATCATAAGTTTAATTCCTACATGTTAGTTTTATGAAATTTTAAAAAAATATAACAACAGTACTAAACTGGCCTAATTAATTTCAAAATATATTTAATACTGTAAAACGACAAAATGTCACCTAATAGAATTGCTTCGTTCTTCAAAATTACTCAATCCATTCAAGAAATAACAGGAAATATGTGCAGTTTAATCTTTATACTTAACGTTTAAACTGCTTTTAAAGATTGTCTGCTCTTATTTTTGCTTGCAAATGCAAGTTTAAAGAAGATGGTAATGCTTTAAATAGCTTCACACAGTGGCGGTTCGAGTTCGTATTAATTCCGTAAATTTTCACTTTCAAATGTTTTTCGTACCTTCTAAACGGCAAAAATATTGTTATCTACCTCTCCTCTATTCCTACTGGTTGTAGCGTAAAAATCGAGCGACTAGTTTGTGAGATATAGCGATTTCAGTGATCCAACTCCGTATTTCGCCATTGCACTCCTTGTTGACCTGGCTGAGGTTTACTGGCTGCGAGATTTTCCGGAAGTGGTTTTCGGTAACAAGCGCGGGGACAAAAACTTCAAAGGTTCCGACCCGAGTGGCCCTTCTGCTCAGTTCTTTATTCTGTGACACAAGGTTCGCTAAAAATTTTCACTGATGCCTTCGGAAATGTCGTCTTAAATGTACTCCAGTACTATGGAGGAAATATCTATCATGGAACGCAAATAAAAACCACACTATTATAGTATTAAACCAGGAAGTTGGAAGCCAGAAATGCTGAAATAAAGGGAAATTATTGTCTTCGTTCTGGAGCAGAAAATTATATTTCCATTCAATGTAAGTAAATTTACCTGTTTTTGAGCCTGTAAGTTATATAGAAATAAAAAAAACAGTGCTTATTACACAATTGTCGAACTACTCACATTCAGTAGTTGTGTAACTTATGTTAATATTTCAGCAAAGAATGGTCGGTGATCAAGGGAGCACGTTAGAATGTGATAGTTCTTGTATAAAATAAAATAAACTTTACTTACCTAAGTTGTTGACGTTTTGTGCGAGGCGCCGAGTTCGATAAAACCGCTAACGATATGAGCCCCCGACGAGCGAGCCGAATACTCTCCGAAGATACGCGAGGGCGGAGCGGGAAGGGAAAAGAGAAGGGGAGTGCAACTTACAAGATTCTTTCGACAATGCTCGTAGCACGTTGCTATGCACATAGAGTGTTGCTATGCACAAAGAGTGTTGCTATTTACAACAATTATATACGGATACCGAGACAACAGATCTTCGTGATATTCACAGCAGGACGTAAGTTGTTTTCGTTGAATGATTTATCAATTTGGACTCTGATGAGAAAACCGTTGGCTTTCATGAATAAGTTATAAGTCATTTTGAATTTTTATTGTCAGAATCGCGCCATCGCGGGTTTGTTTGTCGACGCTCCAGGAGTATGATCTCAATACCGAAGAAGCCCACAACATATACAAAAGGAGTTAGATTGCAAGGTCAACCAACTGAATCGTTCAAATTTTGGGAAGTTTTTGTTTCATTTATTTCCTTCGTGAGTTCGTGCGAGAAGAAGAGGAGACGAGTTTGTGGAACGATCGACCAGTACGAGTACTGATCCTTTTGTGTTAAAACTATTCATTGTTTTTTAATAAAATTCTTACATGAACTTTAATAGGGTAGTTAGTAGTTACTTAACGAGTCGTAGAATATGATAATTTTAGTGTATTTGGCTCGATCTAGTATCTACTGCTACGAGAAAGGTTGCTACGAGCATCGGAGAAAAGCTATTTCTAAATTAACCATTTTATTGGCTGAAAGCCATCACGTGCTCGGTAGTTGCACTCCCCTTCTCTTTTCCCTTCCCGCTCCGCCCTCGCGTATCTTCGGAGAGTATTCGGCTCGCTCGTCGGGGGCTCATATCGTCAGCGGTTTTATCGAACTCGGCGCCTCGCACAAAACGTCAACAACTTAGGTAAGTAAAGTTTATTTTATTTTATACAAGAACTATCACATTCTAACGTGCTCCCTTGCGGTGATTTTATGTTCTCAACTCTCAAGCAATAATCCATTTATATTATTAAATGGCCAATTTGGTATTAACGATAACTCCAAAATAGTTTCTTGTCAAACCTTCCCTTACGTTAATGTTAATAACCTCTCCAGGCAACTATGTGGCTACTTAAACGGTGGCCTTTCAACTGTACAGTGTTTTGTTGCCTAAATGTCATTATAGCAGATAACAAGCTCTGATGATGGATCATGGTTCTATCCACAACATAGAAGAATAATCTTTGTCATGCAAAGAACTCACTGCCCTGGATACCAGATTAATTGCAAAATTATTGCAATATCATATGTTCAATATATAGAGGATATTACACAATTTGGCTCGAAGATATGATTAAAATGAGTAAAATATTGTTTTCACCATGAGAAGATAAAATTCATATCTTCAAGCCAACATGTAATTTTCTTTTTATTATTTTGAAAAATGACAAAAACAGCAATTGATGTCATTGATATCTTCACTAGTGAGGATATTGAAAATATATCCCTGTGTATTTTCCAGTAAAACACTTGCATCTATATAATAAGATGCAAATTTAATACCTTAAAAATTTACAATACAAGAAACAAGAACAAGATAGATTTAGAAAGTGCATGTTTGTTTATAAAATTATTCTCAATCACAGTGTAAAAGCAACAGTAACAGAACTAAGCTATCTAACTCAGAATTTAAATATCATCTTCTCAATATCCAATATGCAAATTTAGGCCATTCCAAATTAGACTTTAGTTTCCCATCCACTGCCCACATCTCCCAGAAGGGGCTGCGTGATTTGTCTATTATTGACCTTTTGTTTACAGATTCTGTAACTAAAACTTACAACAGGTGGTGTCCAATACTTTGATTCTAACTTTGGATGAGCAACTTGCCTGGAGATTGTTGATAGTGCAGTCATGATGTACTGTACATCAAGAGTTCGTAATTTTTGCAATAAAGGGCCATTAAGCAGTGGTACATTTTGAACACCAACTTTTCTTGTATGATTGACTTGCATCAGAATTCTTGCTAATGTACTATACATTGCATGATTATAGCTTAGGACATATTGCTGCTAATTGGAGCATCCAAAAATCATTCATAATTCCACAATACATATTTGTATGAATCGATGTTTACAATTCGTGTTACTGGATTAATGCTCATTTTGCAACTTGTACTTAGGAATTTTATACTTCATTTATTATACATTTGTTGTTAAGGTAAAATACTTTGAATTGAATTGTAAAGTATTATATTTGTAAACTTTATAACCAGAGTGGGGTGCTTGCCTTTATAAACAAACGTGCACTTTCTAAATCTATCTTGTTCTTGTTCTTGTTTCTTGTATTGTAATTTTTTTAAGGTATTAAATTTGCATCACATTGAACATATGATGTTGCTATAATTTTGCAATTGCTTACCCCGGATACCAGACCTCTGGTATCCTGATCCTCAGGACATCATCAGGGGTTGTGAACTGCTATAAGCCCATCTTAATGACATTTAGGCAACTATGTGGGTTGCCAAATGGTGGTTTTTACTCGAGCTACCTTTGGTAGGCCGAGTCTAGGTTTCGGCTTTCTTTGGGGGGGGGGGGGGGGGGGGGCCACAAAATTGCATTATTGCATCATCCCGTCAGGCCTTGCAAAACTGTTGCGTGCTCGATTTTTTCGAGTTCTTTTACCTTTGATCGAGTTGGGTGGAGGTGTTTTCCGACGGTATTGGTGAGTTCATGAGTAGTTTATCAGTAATGTTGCTGACAAGGTTTGTACATGAAGACAGAATAGACGAATTTATTACAGACGCGAAACAAAGAAAATTAGGCATTGTGACACACATCACAGATTTGCACGCATTAACATTAATCTGATATAATTATGATGGTATTGTTTGTAAGTTTTAGTTACAGATGTATGGTCAAGCACAGTGGAGCCAGGGGGCTGGGGACTCTTATTAAAAAAAATTCTGGGACAAGCATTTCCCTGACTTCAGATTTTTAGTGTAAGTCTCCTGCCTTCCTGAACGTTCTTATATTGATTTATTTTTCGATAGTTTTGGTTCTTCCTTGTAAGCCTGTACATCAACTTGTACATTATTATATATGCATTAATTATTACAGTACTGTATATCCAATGCATTTATTGCTAAATCAAATGCATGTACTATGTCATGTATAGCATTAACATCAACGCACTGATGTGTATGATTGACTTGCATCAGAATTCTTACTAATGTACTGTACATTGCATGATTATATAGCTTAGGACATATTGCTAATTGGAGCATCCAAAAATAAGTCATAATTTGACAATATTTGTATGAATCGATGTTTACCTCATTTTGCAACTTGTATATACTTAGGAATTTTATACTACATTTATTATACATTTGTTGTTAAGGTAAAATACTTTGAATTGAATTGTAAAGTATTATATTTGTAAACTTTATAACCAGAGTGGGGTGCTTGCCTCTTTAAAATGGGTTAAGGCCACTCCAAATGATACTTTAGTTTCCCGTCCACCCCTTCCTGAGAATTGCATGCGGGCGGGTGGCTAATATGTATGCCATATCCCTGAAATCTCATTTCCGGTGCGAATATGTGCCAATGTGCACCATCCCACATTTCTTAAATCGCATCGGTTAATACCAATCTTGTACCCAGACCCTTGGTTAATACCAAACAATTACCTGCTTTTTCGCTTTCTTAATTGTTGTATATTAAAAGTTTAAGCTATTTAAACAATTTGTTGGTAGATTCATCAATATTGGAAACAAAAGGTCAATAATGGACAAATCACGCAGCCCCTTCTGGGAGATGTGGGTAGTGGATGGGAAACTAAAGTCTAATTTGGACTGGCCTAAATTTGCATATTGGATATTGAGAAGATGATATTTAAATTCTGAGTTAGATAGCTTAGTTCTGTTACTGTTGCTTTTACACTGTGATTGAGAATAATTTTATAAACAAACATGCACTTTCTAAATCTATCTTGTTCTTGTTTCTTGTATTGTAAATTTTTAAGGTATTAAATTTGCATCTTATTATATAGATGCAAGTGTTTTACTGGAAAATACACAGGGATATATTTTCAATATCCTCACTAGTGAAGATATCAGTGACATCATTTGCTGTTTTGTCATTTTTCAAAATAATAAAAAGAAAATTACATGTTGGCTTGAAGATATGAATTTTATCTTCTCATGGTGAAAACAATATTTTACTCATTTTAATCATATCTTCGAACCAAACTGTGTAATATCCTCTATATATTGAACATATGATATTGCAATAATTTTGCAATTAATCTGGTATCCACGGCAGTGAGTTCTTTGCATGACAAAGATTATTCTTTTATGTTGTGGATAGAACCATGATCCATCATCAGAGCTTGTTATCTGCTATAATGACATTTAGGCAACAATACACTGTACAGTTGAAAGGCCACCGTTTAAGTAGCCACATAGTTGCCTGCAGAGGTTATTAACATTAACGTAATAGAAGGTTTGACAAGAAACTATTTTGGAGTTATCGTTAATACTAAATTGGCCATTTAATAATATAAATGGATTATTGCTTGAGTTGAGAACATAAAATCACCGATCATTCTTTGCTGAAATATTAACACAAGTTACACAACTACTGAATGTGAGTAGTTCGACAATTGTGTAATAAGCACTGTTTTTTTTATTTCTATATAACTTACAAGCTTAACCAAGAACAGGTAAATTTACTTACATTCAATGGAAATATAATTTTCTGCTCCAGAATGAAGACAATAATTTCCCTTTATTTCAGCATTTCTGGCTTCCAGCTTCCTGGTTTAATACTATAATAGTGTGGTTTTTATTTGCGTTCCATGATAGATATTTCCTCCATAGTACTGGAGTACATTTAAGACGACATTTCGAAGGAATCAGTGAAAATTTTTAGCGAACCTTGTGTGCTCGCCCCAGGGCCACGCTGCCAAACTGCCACACTGCCAAACTTCCACACTTCCACACTGGCCAAACTTCTACACTGCCAAACTTCCACACTGCCACACTACAAAACTTCCACACTGCCACACTTCCAAACTGCCAAATTTCCACACTGCCAAACTTCCACACTGCAAAACTGCCAAACTTCCACACTGCAAAACTGCCAAACATCCACACTGCCAAACTGCCAAACTTCGACACTGCCACACTGCCAAACTTCCACACTGCCAAACTGCCAAACTTCCACACTACCAAACTTCCACACTGCCACACTTCCAAACTGCCAAATTTCCACACTGCCAAACTTCCACACTGCAAAACTGCCAAACATCCAAACTGCCAAACTTCGACACTGCCACACTGCCAAACTTCCACACTGCCAAACTGCCAAACTTCCACACTACCAAACTTCCACACTGCCACACTTCCAAACTGCCAAGTTTCCACACTGCCAAACTTCCACACTGCCAAACTGCCAAACTTCCACACTGCCAAACGTCCACACTGCCAAACTTCCACACTGCCAAACTGCCAAACTTCCACACTGCCACACTTCCACACTGCCAAACTTCCACACTGCCAAACTTCCACACTGCCACACTGCCACACTGCCACACTGCCACACTGCCACACTGCCACACTGCCACACTGCCACACTGCCACACTGCTACACTTCCAAACTTCCACACTGCCAAACTTCCACACTGCCAAACTTCCACACTGCCAAACTTCCACACTGCCAAACTTCCACACTGCCAAACTTCCACACTGCCAAACTTCCACACTGCCACACTACAAAACTTGCCACACTTCCAAACTGCCAAATTTCCACACTGCCAAACTTCCACACTGCAAAACTGCCAAACTTCCACACTGCAAAACTGCCAAACATCCACACTGCCAAACTGCCAAACTTCGACACTGCCATACTGCCAAACTTCCACACTGCCAAACTGCCAAACTTCCACACTACCAAACTTCCACATTGCCACACTTCCAAACTGCCAAATTTCCACACTGCCAAACTTCCACACTGCAAAACTGCCAAACTTCCACACTGCAAAACTGCCAAACATCCACACTGCCAAACTGCCAAACTTCGACACTGCCACACTGCCAAACTTCCACACTGCCAAACTGCCAAACTTCCACACTACCAAACTTCCACACTGCCACACTTCCAAACTGCCAAATTTCCACACTGCCAAACTTCCACACTGCCAAACTGCCAAATTTCCACACTGCCAAACGTCCACACTGCCAAACTTCCACACTGCCAAACTTCCACACTGCCAAACTTCCACACTGCCAAACTTCCACACTGCCGAACTTCCACACTGCCAAACTTCCACACTGCCAAACTGCCAAACTTCCACACTGCCACACTTCCACACTGCCAAACTTCCACACTGCCAAACTTCCACACTGCCACACTGCCACACTGCCACACTGCCACACTGCCACACTGCCACACTGCCACACTGCCACACTGCTACACTTCCAAACTTCCACACTGCCAAACTTCCACACTGCCAAACTTCCACACTGCCAAACTTCCACACTGCCAAACTTCCACACTGCCAAACTTCCACACTGCCAAACTTCCACACTGCCACACTACAAAACTTGCCACACTTCCAAACTGCCAAATTTCCACACTGCCAAACTTCCACACTGCAAAACTGCCAAACTTCCACACTGCAAAACTGCCAAACATCCACACTGCCAAACTGCCAAACTTCGACACTGCCATACTGCCAAACTTCCACACTGCCAAACTGCCAAACTTCCACACTACCAAACTTCCACATTGCCACACTTCCAAACTGCCAAATTTCCACACTGCCAAACTTCCACACTGCAAAACTGCCAAACTTCCACACTGCAAAACTGCCAAACATCCACACTGCCAAACTGCCAAACTTCGACACTGCCACACTGCCAAACTTCCACACTGCCAAACTGCCAAACTTCCACACTGCCAAACTTCCACACTGCCAAACTTCCACACTGCCAAACTTCCACACTGCCAAACTTCCACACTGCCGAACTTCCACACTGCCAAACTTCAACACTGCCAAACTGCCAAACATCCACACTGCCAAACTGCCAAACTTCCACGCTGCCAAACTTTCACGCTGCCAAACTTCCACGCTGCCAAACTTCCACGCTGCCAAATTTCCACACTGCCAAACTTCCACACTGCCTCACTGCCAAACTTGCAAACGTCGACGCAAACTTCATGGTTGTAAATATAAAATTGATAAAATTAATAAGTTTAACATTAAAAACGTTTAGACCCGTGTTCAGTTAAACTAACTGCGTTCTATCTAAATTCCATTCTGATGACGCATTCTGTGCTCTTCTACCCGAAGAAGAAGCCACACTGACTGATTGGTTAATTATAAGTTCAAAATGAGCGTAAACACTGATTGATTGGTTAACAAAGTTCATAATGAACATATAGAGCTACTGTTAGTAGTCTGTTACTCCCAATGAGTAAACCCTGATGATTGGTTAACAAAGTTCACATTGAACATGTATAGAGCTAATGTTACTCACAATGAGTATAACTTGACCAATGACTGCATTAGCGACGTTCGCGAAGAACCCCCGGCGCCGCTGTTTTAATAATGCTATCATGCACAATGAGTATAGCTTGACCAGTAACTGATATTAACGACGTTCACATAGGACGCGCGGCGCCGCTGTTACTCACCAAGAGTATAGCTTGAACACTGAGTGAGGTTAGCAAAATTTTCACTGAACATAATAGAGCTACTGTTACTCATTCGACACTTCAACGCTTGACATGGGACTCGTGTCCTGTTGATCATTCCTACAATCATGTTCAAGTATAGCATTCTTTATTTACTGTATATATCTGCATTCTTACATGGTTGTAAAGTTAATAAATAAAAAAAAAAAAAAAAATTTTTTTTTTTTGGAATATGCTTCTGTGAATGGGTGCCAAGAAATTCCCAGGGCATCACATGTAGGGGTCTTCACTCTTCATGGGCAAACAGCCGAGTCCCGTTCCATTGGGTAATCAGAGTGGACGGCCCTGACCGTTTGATTTGAAACGACAAAGACGATAATATTATGCATTTGGTTCGAGAACTTTATCTCATTACAGCGAAGTTCAATTTTCGCGTTTCCGCCGCTCGCATTCCTGGTGAGCTTAACAGATTAGCAGATGCATTATTCAAACTGCAGGAATTTTCACCTAGTGCCGTCAGCCAACAGGCTCGTTTAACAAAACAATCTTTCGCGTTGCTCAGTAATGATCTACATCGAGTTAAACTCGGATGACGTCCGCTTAGTCAGTCACACAGATAAAGCAAATAAACCAACTTGATGACGGTCTGGGATATGGGAGCACGTTCTGGGGACATCGAAGAAATACATGCCGTTCCGAATCGGCAGAAATCAACCACCATGCAGGTCGAGACGACAAACTTATTGATTTATTTTGATCTTATCGGAGTGGAATCCAATCCGGAAACTTTCGCTGAGACCGGTAACGAGGTAATGCACTTTGGCGCGATCCGTGTGGGGAGCTAATTGCGATTCGAGTGATCGACGTTTATTGTGAAATTGGTCAGCTAAATGTTGGATCGCCCCAGGCCGGTCGTCACGAAAGCTAGCATAGCGCTGTATAGGTTGAGATACGGCAGTGTGGAAATTATAAGGATCATCACACATGACGCTCCGATCTTGACGAATACTCACGGCAGCTTCGCAACGAACGCAGGATCGTAATTCAGCCATAACATACCCCCAAAAAACGTTTAGCTGTCACGACCGCTCGGAGTGTGGCTCTTCTAAATTTATCAGGCATGCGTTAAGCCAGGTTGATGAACTGATGCGACATGATTTGTTTGAGCGCGGCCAGGACCCAAATGAACGCATTTTGCGCGCGTATTCTCTTGTAGAAGAGTTGCGCTTACATTAAAGAGGATCAGGCGCAGTACGATGACCATTTACCAATACAGTAGTTGGAATGAGCGAGAAACATACCTTGGTTCTGGCGGCGAGAATCTGAGCCAGCGCCTACCTGTGCTCCGCTGCTTGCCGAAGATGCCGAGTTGACCCTACCATCGGATAAGAGGTCTTTTGCGTAGCTAGTTTGGCAGGAAAAAGGACTTGATGATTTTTTCGAGCTCCAGAGCGTATGTGCGATTACTTCGCGCCCCAATGTACTATTGACGAGTTGCATGCCAAGCCCGTCCTACTTGGCTCCTCCCACTTCCTGCCATCTCGTGACGCCACGCACGGTTTCCTTGTTGTTAACCTTGGTTATGCTATAACCTCATATAAGTAATATTTGCCTTATTGACAGTCAACACTAGAACATGTTTACCGACATGGATATTATTTACGATGAATTAAAGAAAAATAACATTGAGATCGAAAAAGAAACTCTGTATTTTTGCATCAATACATGTCTAGAAGAACATATGAAGAGTTACGAGGAAGCCCAAATCGCCCTCATAGTTATTTAATGCTTGATCTAAAGCCGACCACGGACGACGATCATCGCCTCAAGACCAATGTTCTACCTGCAGCAACAGCTGGGTAGTTTCATACAGAAGCAATCCTATCAATTACCTCCGATTGTTAATGCCATGTACAATACAAAACAAAACAAAACAAAACAAAACAAAACAAAACAAAACAAAACAAAACAAAACAAAACAAAACAAAACAAAACAAAACAAAACAAAACAAAACAAAACAAAACAAAACAAAACAAAACAAAACAAAACAAAACAAAACAAAACAAAACAAAACAAAACAAAACAAAACAAAACAAAACAAAACAAAACAAAACAAAACAAAACAAAACAAAACAAAACAAAACAAAACAAAACAAAACAAAACAAAACAAAACAAAACAAAACAAAACAAAACAAAACAAAACAAAACAAAACAAAACAAAACAAAACAAAACAAAACAAAACAAAACAAAACAAAACAAAACAAAACAAAACAAAACAAAACAAAACAAAACAAAACAAAACAAAACAAAACAAAACAAAACAAAACAAAACAAAACAAAACAAAACAAAAAATGCAAGATATTGTACAAGCAACCAACTGCAGAATTAGTCTCGACCTCTGATTAGTCTTCAAACTCAGCAAAATACAGCACATTTGACACCAGAGATAAGGCAAGAAACTGACGATCTTCCGTGGAGCTTCCCTGCTACACCGAAAACCTATTTTGCAACACCGCCTCCTACCGTTGAACAACCAACGCTTAAACATAATTTCTTTCATAACTGGGAAAACTCTTCGGATTGGAAAGAAAGCGACTTGGCGAAGATGACCCCAGATGATAGAGAAAATTATGAACGTCATCTATTGATGACTATATCAAAATATTTAGCCATGACAAAAGAAGATGTGTCCCAATTATCACCCGAAGACAAGAAAGACTATCACGCTACTTTTAAAATAAAAACGCCTAAATATAATCTAAGAAGCATGTAGACCTCACTAAACTTTTGATATGTAAATGTTTGAAAGAAAACCGAAATAAATATTTTAAGCTAAATGCTTTTATGTATGTGCGTTTATTTGCTCCTCCTCCTCTTCCTCTTCTTTCTCCTCCTCCTCCTCCTCTTTCTCCTCCTCCTCCTCTTTCACCTCCTCTTCCTCTTCCTCCTCCTCTTTCTCCTCCTCCTCCTTTTTCTGCTCCTCCTCCCTTTCTCCTCCTCCTCCTCCTCCTCCTCTTAAAATGTGTGTTTTGATAGCGTTTTCCTCATTTAGACACTGACTGTCAAATAGAGATGTTGATCAAAAAGAACAAACCGTTTCTTGAACTGTTATGTACAAGTGAACCTATTCAACAGCGAGCTCTGTTGGAGACTGCAAGCCCCGAGCAAATTAGATGCATTTGTGATTGTATGTTGTTGAACTTTTGGTCAATGCAATATCAATTATCACCTGCTTTGCTTGAAGAAGTTAGGCCTTATAGCGACGACATATCAACTTTGGCTAGTCCCCGAAGTAGCTTTATGAGAAAAAAGGAGATACTGGTTCAAAAAGGTGCAGGATTTCTTGATGTCTTACTTGGTCCTGTTTGAGAAGGACTCACAGAACTAAAATAAAAGAACGATATTTTGTAAAGACCATCATTCGAACCCTGAACACAATGGGAGAAAGATTACATGATGATTTTCGTGTTGAAGAAATACTGTCGCACTTTGACTACGGAGTCGATGAAGCGAAAGCGTCCTCTTTGCTGAATAGTTTACTCGCGTCCTATGTCAACTTAACATGGAATCCCAAAGGAGAAATTGTGTATCAAGGAAGAACTATACCAAACACAAAAATAGCCGAGTTGGTAGAATACTGCGTATCACCTTACTTCTCAGGAATTCCCGAACCAGCTGGTCTAAATGTATTTGTAAAAGGACTCGCCGACATTAACATTTGAAAAACCTTATCGAAAATGTTCGAGTGCTAACAATTTTGGCGCAGGCAGAAGAACCAGAATCAGAGAGTGAAAACGAAGAAACTTCCTCCGAAGAAGATTCAGAAAATGATAAGAATTACACCGAAATAGAATCAGAAAATTCTATGTCATTTTTACACATGAAATTGAGTGTCCTAAGTGTTTGTGGAAGTATTTTAACAAATGCGTTAATCGAAATCTGTTATGTAATGTTTATGGTACAGAATTCAAGGCTCATGATCCATGCCTTCGGATTATAAGATGTACTGTATGCCCATATGCTAGTGTTACCGATAGATCACTAAATATAATCAAGAGTTTTTTGTGTATATTTCTCAATAAAATATTTTAAATTCTATATTAATGTACGCGTGTTGCTTATGACTTTCTCGCACAGACTTGCCTAAGCGCTTAATCCTCTTAATTGCCCCTAATGAGTTTCTCTTTTGTCTCCTGCACGTGCACTGAAGATAAATATGCAAATATCATACTTAGTAACAGAAAGCGTAGCAACGCTTTCAAAGTAATAAATCGCTTTGCCTTTAGTTCATATTTCGACATTTAAAATCGTTCTTACGGCTTCTCGAATTGATTCTTCATCCGAGGATTCGTTTACTTTATACACCAGGGTTAGATAAGCGATAATTCGACCAAAACTGTCAACATTCATCTCTTCGTAAATACCGCTCAGATTACTTGGCAAGCTATCTCCACTGATTTGGTCACGGATGTTAATTGTCGAATAGTACTCGATGTTCTTCTAGACAATGTTTAAGGTAATACGACAGAGTGTCTATCGATATTAACGTTATTTTTCTTTAATTCGTCGTAAATGATATCCATGATACGTAATAAACGTCATCGAGTACCTTTTGATAATGAGAACTTCGGGAATCAGTCGGAGAGCTATCGGTTATGACGTATTACACGGGGGTTGAGTATCAGCTAGGGTTTGGGGGGAGGCATAAGTAATAAGTCGATTATGACGTAGTGAAAACCAGGGGGTTCCGGTACACACGACGCGACGCTGTACATTCTCTATGCATACAAGTCCGCTTGCCCAAACACGTCTCATTGTTTTATTTCTTAATGACCTTTTAATGACCTCCTAATGAGATTTTACACATGGCTTATGCAAATATCAGTCTGAATATTTTAAGCGTTCGTTGGTAAGCGTTTTCTGTGTCACAAACTTTTCAACGCTTGTATCGTACGTTTTTCTCATGGATCCCCAAACTGATTCTACAAACTAGGTCAAAGTAAACGATAACTCTCTAAAATTGTTAACGCTTATTTCCCACCAAACGTGTAAAAGACTGTGTGATCATTTAGGTTCTAACTGATATAATATTCAAAGCTTACTCAAATCTACCTCAAGTTTTCTCCACAGATTCGACCGTTTACACAATCGTACAACCCCTGTTGTTCGGTAAGTAAGGATTCTAAGTAAAAAGACAGAGTGTCTTTGTCGATATCAACGTTATTTTTCTTTAATTCGTCGTAAGGGTTGAGTATCAGCTAGGGTTCAGGGGGTTGAGTAACAGCTAGGGTTAGGCGCTAATGACGTAACGCGCGGCTATAAAATGTATACTAATGAGATTAGGGTTAGGAGGTCCCAAAGGAGCCTGAGAATGAATAAATAATAAGTTGAATATTTAATGAGACGGCATCCCTTTGATTACGTGTGAAAAGTGGCGACGCGGGCGAGCAAAATGGCGAATATAAAAGGCGGCCGGCCACGGGAAGAAAAGCAGGCGAGCGAAAAGCTGCGGGCGGAGGAAAAAGGAGGGAAGGAGAGGCAGACTTGTTTCCCTTGAAGAAATTCGAATCCTATTATATATTCGGCACGAAAATTGATTGACAAGTGTGCGGCAGAGATCAGTGATGTACGGTGTCGATTTCGCTGAGTTTTCACGCGCTTGCATGGAGGACAAAGAAAGTACCCCGACCGGCCCGACGAAAGTTCATCTGTCGCAACTGCCTTGACCGAAATGAAACTGGTTAAGAAGATAGTTCAGGACAGAGAAAGATTTGAGTCTTCGAAGACAAAGTTGAGCAGTGAAAAATCTAGAGCTACCGCGTACACGAAACGCATGGGGAAAGATTCGTTTGACAATGAGCAAACATGCGAGATCGCCGAGAAAGAAGATCTCGAACCAGTGGCCAGAAAATCTTTGTTTGAAACCGACTGCGACGATGAAAAACCTCGTCGTGCGAAACCCTTAAAGACACGTTCTAGCACAACGGAAACAGCTTCAACCTGTACGACGGAGAAGAATTCAGACTCCCCGTGATCTGTTGAGGTAAACAATATTCTTTTGTGTTTGTGCTGTTTTTAAAATTCTCTTCAAGGTGCCAACGCAACACGAAATAAATTTCTGATCCGGCAATAATGAATAATATTGTAAGAATTCAGTATGTTGGCCAACAAGACAAAATTCAGCCGCTTATATTTTTTGCGCTTTTTTGTGTACAAGGCAATAATAGCCATTGATTATAATAAATTATAATAACATTCTTTGCGAACTAAAAGCCTTAGTCAAACGAGGAGAGAGTCGTATAAATTCTTGCGCGACTTGCTTTTAGTTAATTCAGCGTCGTCTTTATTTATTGTTTGGAGACTGGTGATTACGAGACGGATTTGTTTCGAGACGGATTTTTTCCACGGGTTTTGTTTTAAGTTATATAACAGCTTTTTCGTTCGCTTGCTTTTCAAACCTCCGGCATAAACTATAAAAATCAATCTCGAAAACAACCCGTCTTCCAACAAACCATCCAGAACAATCAAGTCGTGGCGAGGTTCTACCTGGACATTAGGGACCTTAAGATGCTAGGACGACGACGGCGGTTAAAAAGCAATTCAAATTTTAGCATTAAAAAGAAGTCACGGTAACTGACTACTAGTAGTATTCAATACTTGAAGCTTGTTTAAAAATTTTCAAAGTATTAAAACGGTTGCAGTGTCTGTGTCAGGGCAATCTCCGACAACAGTTCTCATCAGCCCACGAGTCAACGTCGTCCTGAAGACGTGAAAATGCTCTAGCGGCGTTGTATACAGAGCGAGGACGGTGTTCAGATTACTATTGGGACTAGAAATTATTCTTTATCTTTGTTTTGCAAGAAGAAAGCTTTTGTTTGAAGGACGCCGTCCTCGAAGTTGCCGTCCTAGATCTTAAGGTCCCTAATACCAGAAATTTGGGACAAGATGGTGGCGCGCGGGCGTATTAAGGACCATAATAATGGAGATTCTCAACAGTAAATAATAAGGAGAGCACATAATAATTTAAATTTTGCTTAAACGGTGACATATTTCTTCTTTGTCCGACTCCATCTGACTTCGGCATGGACTAAGGAACCGTCATAACTAAAAAACATTTGCATACTTCGACCTAAAAGTACTTCTCTAGCTCGTCTATTTTTGCACTGAATGTGCCACTATCTACAGTGTTGGCCTTTGTAAACAGGTGCTAGAAATTGGCCAAATTGACCAACAACGTTACGGGCGATGCGAAGTGCCCGACTAGCGGTGCATTCGGCATGAGTCAGTCTACTTCGAGAGCACATAAAAGTACTCATTTGTCCTTAGCGTAGTACTTCCAAAAGTGTTTGAACTTGCTTGATTTCACAGTCCTTGTGGTCGTTTACAGGTTGTTTATATATACATAGATGCACGATTTAGGCAAATTCTAAAGAACTCAATGACCTGAATAATGAGAAATACTAGAATACAGTAGAATCACACGCATTAGACATTCTAGAATACATAATTAAGTCTGCCTCTTACATTTAACTACAGGTGTACGTCCATTTTGGTCGCCCGCGTTGCCACTTTTCACACGTACACCTATATTTATTAAAATCAAAAGAAACCCATCTCGAAACAAACCCCTCTTGAAACAACAGGAGGCAGACCTGGAGCAAGTCTAGGTTCTACGGCATCTACCTGGATGAAATGAGATCTCAGTTATTTGGGATGTTTACAAAGCATCTGTTAAAATATTTTAAATCATTACTAAACTTTTTGTCAAAATATTTAAAACCTGTTACTATGATGAAATGTTTCAAACTATATAATATGATTGTTTAATTTATGCTAAACTATATAATAATAAATATGTTTAATTTATGTTAAACAAACATTTTGATTTTTGTTGACATAAATATTACAATTGCTGCACCCTTTTTAATTTAGGTAGTCATCAACTACCCTAACAGCATTAAAAGAATTAAACACTAGCTGTTGGTAACCCAAGATATTTACTGCATCTATTATGAAACACAATGACTTCCAAGATGTCCTTTATGAAGAAGCATGTGCTGTAGTACAGAAAAAAATACAAAGCTTGTGTTCCCTCTCTTATCCTTCATTGCTTCGTAAAACCAAACCTAAAGATCTTGGGTCATTTGAATGGAACAATATGAATGCTGAACTTATTGAAAGAACTCCGAGGTTTCATCAATTTTTGACAGCATCAATGAACAATCCATCACATGCAAGAAATGTCCACAGGAAAAAGTCTGCACTTGTTCCACCAATGTGCGATGCTGCATGCCAACTCATTTCTGTCTTCAATGAAGACATGGATGCAACTAGAAGGTTGAAATCGGTACTTCTTAAAAAAGCTGGCTTAAAGAAAGTTGGGTTTAAACGGTTATCTGCAATAAATAATTGTCGAATGTTTGAAAATTTTGGAACAGACTTTGACAAGAAACTAAAAATGTGGAAACATGAAATTAAAGCAGGTGCATAAAGGGAGAAGGTTCTACTGTCAAAACTCCAGAGTACCGTGCAAGAAGATGTAATGGAGACAATCAGTGAAGCTGAAATAATAATAATAATAATAATTTAATCATTTATATTGCGCACTTTTGCATAACATTATGATCAAATGCGCAGTACACTAAATAGAAAGAACTAAACAGTAAAAATTAAGAAATTACTGTTATGCTATTTACAAGTTTATACAATATAACCAAAGTTCCTTAAAAAGACAAAACATTAAGTAAATATTACCAGGGTTAAGTCACGTTGGCCTGAAAAACAGAGAAAAATCTTCTCGACGTTTCGAGCGAAGGGCCTTCGTCAGGAGAAATTAGTAAACAACTCATATGTGGTCACGCGTATTTATAGCAGAGCTACAATGGGAATCACGTGAACACATGTAAGCCAATAAAAACAAAGTAAACAAATAAATTAATATGAAATTTTACACGTTTCTCAAGGCGAGTAAAACTTCGAAATTCAACACTCTTGTAGGCCCTCGTCCCGTTCGAATTCTAACCACACTAGCTCCACCAGTAATGTCAATTTAGTGGTCACGATTCCTCCTGATTTGCCCTTGTCTGACCCTGAGAGATCTGTCCTTGCGAAAGGTCTCAAATTTGTTCCCAACCCTGGGCCCATAGACTCCTTCTCAGTGAAGGACAGCGAAACTTTCTTTCGAAGACTAAGACTTAAGGCACATTTTCACAATAATTCCTCCATCCAACAAAAGGATGTTTTTGAGGCTGCTAATCCTAAAAAATCTTCCTGGTCTCCTCCAGAAGGCCAATTTGGCTCCCTTGATCTTTTCATTCGACAATGTCGACATGATATAGATCAGCTCCCACCTTTTAGGCCCAAAAGGCCATCTAATCTCAGCTCCAGTGAATTAAGTGCTTTAAAATCATTGCGTAGCCGGAATAATATTGTCATCAAACCTGCTGACAAAGGTGGTGCTTTGGTTGTCTGGAGAGCTGATTTGTACCGCGAAGAGGCTCAAAGGCAACCAAACGACACTGCTTTTTACAGCAGAGTTGATGGTGATTTGACATCCCAACACAATACCACCATTCGATCCAACATCAACAACCTCATCACCACTGGGGAATTGCCTGATACAGCAAGCAGTCTCCTAACCACCACTCCACGCACACCTGTCATGTACTTCCTTCCCAAAATTCACAAACCCAACAACCCAGGTAGACCTATAGTGTCTGCTTGTGGTTGCCCTACCCAAGCCATTTCATCCTACCTTGACCACATCATGGCGCCCTTGGTTAAGAATTTACCTTCTTACATCAAGGACACCAAACATGCTCTGAAAATTTGTGACCGCATTAGTTTTCAGGGTTCACATCATTTCATCTTCACCATGGATGTCAAATCACTCTACACTGTCATCCCGCATCACGATGGTCTTCAAGCACTCAAATATTTCTTTGATCAACGCACAACTCGGGAGCCATCGACCACTACTTTGTTACGCCTGGCCGAGTTAGTGCTCACCCTCAACAATTTTTCATTTGATGGTGAGCATCACCAACAAGTTAGTGGTGTAGCCATGGGTACCAAAATGGGCCCTAACTATGCCAACTTATTTGTTGGTTATGTGGAAAAACAAATCTTAGAACGATACACTGGTTTCCTACCTGACTACTATGGTCGGTTCATTGATGATTGCTTAGGCACTGCATCATGTTCGCGCGCTGACCTGGTTTGCTTCATTAACTATGTTAATGACTTCCACCCAGCACTCCAGTTCACATGGGAGATCAGTGAGACTAGTGTGTCGTTCTTAGATATTCTCGTCTCCATTAATGGTAATAAGCTGAGCACTTCTGTCTTTTACAAGACCACTGACTCTCATAGCTACCTCCTCTTCTCCTCTCATCATCCTAAACACACCAAAACTTCCATTCCTTTCTCTCAATTTCTTCGTCTTCGCCGCCACTGCAGTGAAGACGACGATTTCAATGCCAAATGTTTGGAAATGAGAAACTTTTTTGTTAATCGCGGTTATCCTTCCCACCTCTTAGACACTGCCTTACACAAGGTCTCCAACATTTCCGGTTCGGACACCTTAAGCGAACCTTTGGCTACCATTTCTAATGAAAAAGTACCTCTAGTTCTCGCTTTTCATCCCTTCAATTTCAAAGTAAGGGACATCATTAGCCGCAATTTCGACGTCATTAAAAATGACCCAGAAACATCTTCCATTTTCTCTGAGAAACCCCTAGTATCTTTTCGGCATAGCAAAAACATCCGGTAAAACGTTGTTCACAGCTCACTGCAGCAAGCCTTGGTATCACCAGCTCTTGCTGGTGATACCAAGCTTGGCACCAGCTCTTGCTGTCGTGGTAGGTGCAACACCTGTAAATATTTAGACTCCTCAATTTCAATTTCGGCTCCAAAATGTAGGTTCAACATAACCCATAGTTTCACTTGCACTTCCTCCAACCTCATTTACTGTATCTCTTGCAGTAAATGTCCCATGCTTTACATCGGAGAAACTGGAAGACGTTTAGGTGACAGGTTTGTTGAACACCTTCGTGATGTCAAAAGCAATGTGCAAAACAAACCTGTTGCCAGGCACTTCAACAGTGCCAACCACTCCTTTTCTAACATGAAAATCTGCGCCATTCAGCCCATTACAGGTTGTAACGATACTCGTCGTAAACAAGAAATGCGTCTCATTTACAAACTTGGTACCATTCACCCTCACGGCCTCAATGAGCGATTCTCTTTCATTTAGCTCACTCCACCACCATATTCCACACCTTTTCCTTAACCTTTTTCTGATGATTTAAATAGTAATTTATAACCTGTTTCTTTGCCTATTTGCAGGTAGCTGACCCGCAAATTGGGTCAGCACCTGCACACAGGCTAAAGTTACATATTAATTTATTTGTTTACTTTGTTTTTATTGGCTTACATGTGTTCACGTGATTCCCATTGTAGCTCTGCTATAAATACGCGTGACCACATGTGAGTTGTTTACTAATTTCTCCTGACGAAGGGCCTTCGCTCGAAACGTCGAGAAGATTTTTCTCTGTTTTTCAGGCCAACGTGACTTAACCCTGGTAATATTTGGATTTCAACCGTGGCCGACGCTGTCCTAGAAGCTTTTAACTGTATAAAAACATTAAGTATATGCTTGAATAAAATAGTGCGTTTTTAATTGAGAGTTAAACTTATTAAAATTGGTTTCATTCCTAATATGTTTTGGAAGGATGTTCCATGTCCTCGGAGCAGCTGCCGTAAATGATCTACCTCCCAGAGTGGATTTAAATTTGGCCGATGGAGCTTGCAAAACAATACCATTGCCAGAACGAAGATTATAAGGTGTATTTTGTATTATGGTAATAAGATCTTTTAAGTAAGCAGGCGCTTGATGGTGAATAACCTTGAATGTAATAACGGCGATTTTGTAGAGAATTCTAAACCTCACAGGTAGCCAATGTAGATCATATAGTATTGGACATATATGTTCATATCTGGGCGTATTGCTTATTAGTCGCGCTGCAGAATTTTGAACACGTTGTAACTTAAAGAGAAGCACAGCTGGTAGACCAAATAAGAGCCCATTACAATAGTCAATACGCGACATTGTTACAGCCTGAACAAGTAATTTGGTACTATCTTGTGTCAAAAACTTCCGTATTTGTCTAATATTATACAGATGATATAGGACTGATTGGCAAATTTTATTAATCTGTGTAATCATATTAAGATTTGAATCAAGCCAACATCCAAGGCTACGAACAGCCGAGCTTGTAACGGGTACTACTACTTCACAGATATTCAGTTGCTTAATGTTCACTTTTCTCAATTGTTGCCAAGTGCCTGTAACTGGCTATAGCACAGTGAGGAAATGCACCCTGGCTATTCATTTACAGGAGATAATGTGGACATAAGTTGCAAGCCACGTCAGTTGACAGCAAAGAACCAAAACAAAGATCACCATATGTTCCAGTTTGTGGCATTCAAGAATCGTATTTCGTCAAATCACCTGCATAATGACAAACCAATAAGGAAAATTGATGATGTGCCACTTACAACATTCCTGCCAAATGCTGCTGAACAGAAAATGCTGGTTGATGAGTTTGTGATCCTTGTTGGAGAAAAATGGGCCAAACAAGTACCCGCATTAGCATGGTTTCAAGATCACCTCCCGGAGAGAATTGTACACGAGTACATGGAGGAAACCAAGCAGAAAACAGAAAAGGTATATTATCGTCTAAGGATTATTGTCCCATACCATGCAAGTGTCCTCTTTTCTAGGTTTTTGATTGGACAAAAAGTCATTGTGGTCCAAAAACTGTGATATTTACTGGATAGCCCTTGGCAACGGGAAACAATGGCTTTGTTTTTCCCTATGAAAAAATAAAAGCATTGCATTGTCTGTTGCAATTGAAATAAAAGTATTGAAGCATGGTTTACTGAAAGCACAGTGAACTCTCTCTAACAAGGACACCCTAGGGAGTAGGGACCAAAATAAGAAAAAGTTTTATTATAGTAAATAATGTATGAGCGGCCAAGATTAACTGTCTGCCTTAGAGATGTGTTGGCCTTAGAATGGTGTCCGCTTAGAGAGAGTTCACTGTATATCATTTTTTCTGGCCTACTCAACATTTTTGGTGTTATTTGACACTTTAATGGATATAACAAAACACTTATTTATTGTGTTTTGTGACCCCTCAGGTAACAACTGCAGAATGCAGGATTTGTATTAGTCTACTGCAGTAGTTGGTTTATGCTAATACAAATTAGTCCCTACAGTTTATGAAATACTGTGAATATTATTTTGCAACAATCGTGCATCTCACTTAAACATTATTTTATTTTTCTCTAGGTTAATCTTGGAGTGTTACAGAAGAATGAGCAGTATGAAGCTGAAATGATAGATTTTTTTAGATTGGATACACCAGTACGTTCCCGGACACTCCGAAGATGATAATTTATCATCCAACCCAGTTAAAGTTTTGAGTGGGGGTGATTACTTTACATTTGAAAGGCACAAGGAAGACAAGCTGCAATGCATGATGCAAGGACTCCTTCGGCAAGGCAGTGGCGTAGCCAAAGGGGGGGGGGGGGGGGTGGCGGTCACCCCTCCAATGGTCTCCAAGACCGTTCTTGTGAAAAGTTTAAATCCGTGGAGAAACTTGTGAGGGGGGGGGGAGGTACAGTTGTTTTAAGTCCAAGTAAGTAGATAGTGATGTGTTATATATATTGCAGGCATGCATATGCGATAAATTACAATACTTAGGGTCTATACAAAATGCCCCCAACCTGTTTTAAACCTGTTTTTAGATTGACGACTTGTTTATAAATAAATCTAAAGATATTCTGACGTGTGTCATGCTATATTCAGGTTTGATTTCAACAAAATTATGTAATTTATGGCTTTCAGATTACTCTTAAATACTTGCCTCAAAATGCAGGAAATAGTGTTTCAGAGACCCTAGAAATCCAAAATCTTCCGGGTGGGCATGCCCCCGGACCCCCCTAGGAGATCGAGGTTCTCGCACCCCAAACCCAAGACCCTGGCTACGCCACTGCGGCAAGGCTGCAATGGTTTGTCCCCCAAATCGAAGATTTTCATACTCAGGCGGAACGGACAAAGGTATGACTTTAGACCAATTTCTGCATTATTAAGACCAACTAGTACTTGGGACTAGCTTTACAAATGCAACTCCAAGGATGGCTATCAAGAATATGGAGGAGTACATTTTACAAGGGGGGGGGGGGAAATTACCTTTATTTGTCTTTATTTACATGTACATAAAATATTCTGTAATAAGATAGAAATAAATTATTTAAATTATAAACACATAGACGTTTGGTGGATTTTCTCAAGCTCAAATATTCAGAAAATCTTTCTGAGTATAATGATTAATTAATAATTCAACTAATGATTAAAACATGCTTTAAATAGTCAATTCTGAGCAGGTACCACCTTCTTCAGAACTACTTACAAAGTCTCACTGTTCTTTTCATAATGTCACTGTCATCACTATCACTGGAACTGTCATGTACATCATCTTGATATTGAATAGTAACAGGTAGATTTAAGGACGTACCACTGTCTAAGGAAGTAGTCTGAGTATCGCTATCTTCATCAGTGACTAGCTGAAACACCTCACATATAATCTCTCATGTCGTAATGGCATGCTCCTCATTATAGAAGGGAAAATGACTTTTCAATGCTTGAAAGCTATCAACATACTGCATTCTCAAAAATGTTGTTCACCAACGGAGATGAATAACCAGTTGCATAGTCAAGTCCAGTAAGTAGGTTTTCGTGAGAGAAATGGTGTGCCAATTCTGATCGATGAGCCATCAGACGATCACAGAGAAGAACATGCCGCTCCTCAGTGACAACATTCACTATTTTCATTGTTTGCAATTTTTCACTATTTTTTTCAGCGTGCAATCTTTGTATTGCTATTTCTGTCGTGGACTGATACAGCTGTTTGTGACAAGCGTTGACACATTGACAGTTGCTCCTATTGCAACTGCAAACACATCTGCATGATTCTGCACATAACATCACAGCAGCAATGCTTCTCATTACTATTTGCACTTTTTTCTGGGCTGCAAGAAAAAGGTCTCAGCAAGAAAATCCGTCTGCATTCTGACCTATTAGATACATAGTTCCTCATTTATTTTGTGACGTTCTTGCTTCTAGTACATCCTTTGTATCTCAGAAGAACAGCATGGCTCATTTGATTACGGTTTAACAGTGAGCGAATTTCCCCAAACCGTCCATAATCTTTTCTAAAAGCTTCTTCAGTCTTGGTGTTGGCTCCCCTTAAATTTTAATGATAAGATTAGCAAATTATCTTTTAAAAATAAAATTGTGAAAAATTTGATTTGTATTTTATTGGCACCATCTCAAATAAATACAAATCAAATACTTCAATAATACACATAATAGAATATACAGATTTACATATTATACTTTATACTAACTGCATTAAAAACTGTCCAAATGCAGCGATACTATATATATATATATATATATATATATATATATATATATATATATATTTTCGCTTACCTCAAAAGTCTGCTACAGGCTGTTTCATCTAGAAAAGAATCTTCAGGCAGATGGCAATTTTCGAAAACAGGGGGGTGCTTATATCCTTCTTGTCGGAACGTGGGAGTGTGGGGGCGAAACAATACATGCATTCATGGCTTTGTTGCGCTGTTTGCGCGGAATTTGTTCCGATGACGACATTGACTGATAATTTCTGCTCTTTTGTTGAGTAAACAATTCTTGTTTTTATCTTTCAAAATATAAAATTTTTCTTCTAAACATAAATTACATCGTTTTGAACCTCCCGTATACGAAATAGAATGTTTTAAAATTTGCCAATTAATACTAAAATCCTTATTGTTTTCTTTCAATGCCCAAATATATTTCGAAAGTTCGGTGTCGTTTGCATGCTTTTTATGCTGAAAAGATTTAGTGTGGTTGGCCAATCGCTCTTTGAATGTGGTTGAAGTCATGCCAATGTAATTCTTGAACGTGTTTGTGTTGTTTACTGTGACTGTTGCTTTGTATACTATGTCCCTAGTCATGCATTGTTTTCTAAGTGGACAATTCGTGTTTTTCTTACAATTGCAACTGCTAGTGTCCTTATCCTGTGGCATGTTATTCCTAGATATGTGTGCATTGTGTTTAGTGATTATTGACTTAACATTGTTCATGCAGCTGTAACTTACTTTGACTGTGTTTCTGTTAAAAATCTTATGGAGCTTGTGGTGTGGTGGGAAGTGCTTGTCAATTAGGTTTAGGAAATTACGTCCTATGTTTGTGCTTACACTCTTGCTAAAAGGTGGGTTGAACCAAGTGATGTTGCGTTGCCTATTCCTGCGTGGTTGCTGTGCTGTGTGTTGAGTGTAGCTAAGATCATGATCAAAGTTGCTGTGCTTAAGTGCGTTCTGATATATGGGTGCAGATTCCTGAAAAACTTGTTCGTCTGATGAGAGAAGTGCAATGCGCTTGTTGATTGATGCAGGTAACTGTCTTGTGATGCTTGGTGGGTGGTTAGAGTGCTTATTTATGTAAAGCGGATCGTCATTGGGCTTCCTATAGGGCCTATAATTTCCATTGTTAAGGTCGAAAGTTACATCTAAAAAGTTTACTATGCGTAAATTTGATTCGGCGGTAATTTTTAGGTCAAACTGCTCGAAAATTTTGTGGAGTTCTTTCCTTGTTTTGTCTGCTAAACGTGCTGATTTACTTTTTATAATAGCTAAACCGTCATCTCTATATAGACCAATGCTTTCTTTGCCAAACTTCTTACTTAGGTGATTTAAAATGAAAAGGCCTACTAACTCACAAACTTCCGCGCCGTCGAAACAACCCATGGTAACGTCAAACAAACTATTGCTATCTTTTTTTATCCATGAAATTCCGGTATTGAAAAGGAGAGATTTTCTAGCGTGTTTTATTATTGAAATATTGTTTTCAGTTACAGTAGCCAAATTCGAGGCCCAAGATAATGCTTGGTCCAATAGTTTTTCAGAAATAGACGGATAGAAATCGACAATGTCAAACGAAATAAAACTATGTCTGTCCTTATCTTTTATATTGCCAAACCACTCAATTACTTGTTTTGTATTTCTCCATTGGTTTAAATTCAGTTTTTGTCTCAAATTAGAATTAATTTTGTCCAAAATCACCTTACTTAGTTTTCCGGATTCGCTTTTAGCGGGGTTAATTAATCGGCATTTTGGATTGTTTTCGAAATTTTCTTTGTGGTCTTTTAAAGATATAAATGCTTCGCGTTTTTTCATTTTTTCAATTTTGTCGCCGATTCCTAAACTGTTCGAAATTTCTTTTAGTTCCGAATCAATTTCATCTATAGTGTCCTCGGATCCATGCTTATATGTTTTTGTGATGTTGTCATGTAGGAGCTTGTTGTATGTGTCGAGCGGGGTTTCATAAATGTTCCTAGTTTTGTCTGCAAAAATGAAAATGTTGGGAGATGAATTAATTTTCTTTAAATCGGTAGCCAAACATTTCTGAAACTGGTTCGTATATGGCCGAAATTGTATATTTTCGATGAGTTTTATAAGGTCGTCTTCGAAAGGTTTTATTTCCGGGATAGAAGGAGGTGTTTTGTTGGACGCAAGGCCGAAAGGGTTGTTTTGGTTTTCTCTCTGTTTGTTTTTAAGAAAGAAATTGGCTTTCCATCTCATACGTTTTATTACACTTTCCACTTTTTCAATCAAATTCTTCAAATAAGCGTCCTGTGATGGTATTGGGATATTCTTTAGTGAATAGTCAAATCGAAATTGCCGCATTTTGAAGTTAAATAGAAATGAATAACGTAAACAAGAGTGCACAACCGATATACGGGTGCGAATATACGTGTGGGTTTTGGTCTACGAAACGCAAAGAGTGCGCGATAACATATAGTTAGAGCAAATATAGATTTTAATAACTATATGTTATCGAGCACTCTTTGCGTTTCGTAGACCAAAACCCACACGTATATTCGCACCCGTATATCGGTTGTGCACTCTTGTTTACGTTATTCATTTCTATTTAACTTCAAAATGCGGCAATTTCGATTTGACTATTCACTAAAGAATATCCCAATACCATCACAGGACGCTTATTTGAAGAATTTGATTGAAAAAGTGGAAAGTGTAATAAAACGTATGAGATGGAAAGCCAATTTCTTTCTTAAAAACAAACAGAGAGAAAACCAAAACAACCCTTTCGGCCTTGCGTCCAACAAAACACCTCCTTCTATCCCGGAAATAAAACCTTTCGAAGACGACCTTATAAAACTCATCGAAAATATACAATTTCGGCCATATACGAACCAATTTCAGAAATGTTTGGCTACCGATTTAAAGAAAATTAATTCATCTCCCAACATTTTCATTTTTGCAGACAAAACTAGGAACATTTATGAAACCCCGCTCGACACATACAACAAGCTCCTACATGACAACATCACAAAAACATATAAGCATGGATCCGAGGACACTATAGATGAAATTGATTCGGAACTAAAAGAAATTTCGAACAGTTTAGGAATCGGCGACAAAATTGAAAAAATGAAAAAACGCGAAGCATTTATATCTTTAAAAGACCACAAAGAAAATTTCGAAAACAATCCAAAATGCCGATTAATTAACCCCGCTAAAAGCGAATCCGGAAAACTAAGTAAGGTGATTTTGGACAAAATTAATTCTAATTTGAGACAAAAACTGAATTTAAACCAATGGAGAAATACAAAACAAGTAATTGAGTGGTTTGGCAATATAAAAGATAAGGACAGACATAGTTTTATTTCGTTTGACATTGTCGATTTCTATCCGTCTATTTCTGAAAAACTATTGGACCAAGCATTATCTTGGGCCTCGAATTTGGCTACTGTAACTGAAAACAATATTTCAATAATAAAACACGCTAGAAAATCTCTCCTTTTCAATACCGGAATTTCATGGATAAAAAAAGATAGCAATAGTTTGTTTGACGTTACCATGGGTTGTTTCGACGGCGCGGAAGTTTGTGAGTTAGTATGCCTTTTCATTTTAAATCACCTAAGTAAGAAGTTTGGCAAAGAAAGCATTGGCCTATATAGAGATGACGGTTTAGCTATTATAAAAAGTAAATCAGCACGTTTAGCAGACAAAACAAGGAAAGAACTCCACAAAATTTTCGAGCAGTTTGACCTAAAAATTACCGCCGAATCAAATTTACGCATAGTAAACTTTTTAGATGTAACTTTCGACCTTAACAATGGAAATTATAGGCCCTATAGGAAGCCCAATGACGATCCGCTTTACATAAATAAGCACTCTAACCACCCACCAAGCATCACAAGACAGTTACCTGCATCAATCAACAAGCGCATTGCACTTCTCTCATCAGACGAACAAGTTTTTCAGGAATCTGCACCCATATATCAGAACGCACTTAAGCACAGCAACTTTGATCATGATCTTAGCTACACTCAACACACAGCACAGCAACCACGCAGGAATAGGCAACGCAACATCACTTGGTTCAACCCACCTTTTAGCAAGAGTGTAAGCACAAACATAGGACGTAATTTCCTAAACCTAATTGACAAGCACTTCCCACCACACCACAAGCTCCATAAGATTTTTAACAGAAACACAGTCAAAGTAAGTTACAGCTGCATGAACAATGTTAAGTCAATAATCACTAAACACAATGCACACATATCTAGGAATAACATGCCACAGGATAAGGACACTAGCAGTTGCAATTGTAAGAAAAACACGAATTGTCCACTTAGAAAACAATGCATGACTAGGGACATAGTATACAAAGCAACAGTCACAGTAAACAACACAAACACGTTCAAGAATTACATTGGCATGACTTCAACCACATTCAAAGAGCGATTGGCCAACCACACTAAATCTTTTCAGCATAAAAAGCATGCAAACGACACCGAACTTTCGAAATATATTTGGGCATTGAAAGAAAACAATAAGGATTTTAGTATTAATTGGCAAATTTTAAAACATTCTATTTCGTATACGGGAGGTTCAAAACGATGTAATTTATGTTTAGAAGAAAAATTTTATATTTTGAAAGATAAAAACAAGAATTGTTTACTCAACAAAAGAGCAGAAATTATCAGTCAATGTCGTCATCGGAACAAATTCCGCGCAAACAGCGCAACAAAGCCATGAATGCATGTATTGTTTCGCCCCCACACTCCCACGTTCCGACAAGAAGGATATAAGCACCCCCTGTTTTCGAAAATTGTCATCTGCCTGAAGATTCTTTTCTAGATGAAACAGCCTGTAGCAGACTTTTGAGGTAAGCGAAAATCTATATTTGCTCTAACTATATGTTATCGAGCACTCTTTGCGTTTCGTAGACCAAAACCCACACGTATATATATATATATATATATATATATATATATATATATATATATATATATATATATATATATATATATAGTATCAACCAACTAGTGGTCTATTACAAATCCGGCTTTCTGATTGGCTGAGCTACAAGTGGTCTATTTGGTGATAGACCATAGTAGCGTAATCCAATGATAAACTTTCTTATACCTGGAATACTCCTATTCTGCCCAATCAGAAGCCACGGCATATTCACGCTGCGAGCAACACCTGGAAACTAGGCCAAAAATGGCGTCCGCTAAAATTTATATACGAGTGATGAAATCATGAAAACATTGGCTCGAAAATGAATTCGCTTATCTCTATGGAGTATATTTAACACCAAAGTTAAAGCAATGAAATTACAATCTCGTTTTTTGTGAGCGATTGTTTATCATGTGCTATCGAACTACTCTACATTTTGAATGGGGAGACTACTGCAAACGAAAAGGTAAAACTATCTGAAAATTTGGAACAATGTTTGATAAGACTTATTTACGTTAAAGAAAAGTTGTTTATGGTTAATACTCGCCCTCGTTTTCTACGAGCAGATAGTCAACTCGGCTTCGCCTCGTTGACTATCAGCTCATAGAAAACTCGGTCTCGTTGTCTAATTGTTATATATATATATATATATATATATATATTCATGATGAGAACTAGCATGACTATATATATATTTTTTCAAACAATAAAATAAAATTATTACAGCAACGCTTACCATTTCACAACACAATGACTTTCGTCAATAAAGACGGCCTTCAAATTCTTCTTAAGAGAACCATGGAAAATGCCACGATGGCTGTTGGGAAGTGCTTCGGGAGTTCCAAATACAAGTTTTACGTTGCCTTCTGAAATATCTCGTAGCTGATCTGGACTGCATTCACTTCCAACGCACGCGCAGCCGTTAGTCCTCGCGAAGTTAGGGAATCCGCTTGATCATTCATCAACACGATAAGTGGGACTATCACAAGACAGACCGATCGGGCTTCTTCCACAACTGTGTTTGATTCGCTTGACATGAAATGGAAGGCGTAAGGGGCAATTTCAAAGGTAAAGCTTTTACAAGATCCCGTAGGGGCAGACATAAATACATCGCCTCCGGAAAGATATGCCTCGGCAACTTGCCTCTGCTGCATGATCTCTTATCGTTCTATAACCACACTGATTTATTGACAGCGTAAATAATAGCATCCTTTATTATAAAATAACATGTATACTACACGAGCCCTGATTGGTCAATTGCCGTGTTTGGATCAGAGTATCCAAACACGGAAAATTCCCGCCAAAACGATTTTTGGAAAATGTCGGACAGTATATCATATTAGTGTAATAAAAGTAGCGTGCTGCATAGGCAGTGTAGAAACAACAATCGAAATATAGTAAGGTTAGATATACTGCCGAAACAGAGAACGTAGGAGTCTAACGTTTCGAGCGAAGGCCCTTCGTCAGAGAGAAACGTGACGAAGGGCCTTCGCTCGAAACGTTAGACTCCTACGTTCCCTGTTTCGGCAGTATATCTAACCTTACTATATTTCGATGGTATATCATATTCACTTGTGATTATTTTATAAAAGAAATGCCAAATCGGATATTTTCCGTGTTTGGAGACTCTTATCCAAACACTTGGGAAATTGCTCGACTTTCGAAAAGCTAAAACACTCGCCTACGGCTCGTGTTTTGTTACGCTTTTCTCCAGTCTGGCAATTTGCAGCGTGTTTGGATCAGAGTATCCAAACACGGAAAACCATTTGGTATTTCTTTATTGATCTCATTTTCGAGCTTGATCACTCTGTGTTACCGTGTAGTTCACACTGACCTTCACGTGATGACAATAATAATCGATTATTTCCGAATGAGCAATAGGCTACGCCTCCGGTTGAAAACTCAACCAGTGAATTTGGCGCGCTGCAGAATAAGTCTGTCTCTCCCCCCCTTTTTTTTCCTCGACCCGCGGGTTTTCGCTCGCCCGCTTTTCTTCCGTGGCCGGCCGCCTTTTATATTCGCCATTTTGCTCGCCCGTGTCGCCGCAAATTTTTTTTCCGTAGACAGTCGCACACCTCATTGATGGTCGGACACATCATTGATTCGCGTCCAGGCCTTTGCGCGTTATTTTTCACACGTACACCTTTAAATCAAAACATAACCCATCTCGAAACAACAAGAGGCAGACTTGGAGCAAGTCTAATGGGAGTGGGAGATGTAAATTTCTCTTTGTGCATATCTCAAAAAACTTGTTTTAATTTTTTATATCACTATTGACTTTTGGGAACATTTAAGAGGCTATCTCCCTAAAAACCGACCAACGGTTTTTGAAGGCAAAAATGAATTTCCTTTGTTTTTCGCCCATTATTTACCTTTACCTCACTTACTATTAAACCGCTATAAAAATTGCCACTTGATAATTTATTCTTCATTTTTGACACATTTTTTATGCTTCGGCTGGAACGGCTAAGACGAGCTAAGATTCGAGCGGAAATGAGAGCTGACAATACCTCGAAATGATCTTGTTATTTCTCCACCAATTTAGATTTGAATTTCAAATTTTTTTCTTGCAGTGCAATATATAGACCTTGTGTTTCATCTGGGTTGAAGGATACAAGCTCTTTGTTTTGTTTTGTATCAGATATGGTCTCTTTCTTTTGACTTACTTTTTAAATTCGCTTACGGCACCTGATTAGTCAAGTTTTATAAATTAAGATTTCTCTGAAGTGGCACCTAGCCTGGAAATGTCGCGTGTATTTCGTCGTAATATAATACCGTAAGTTTAGTAATCTTTAAAAACAGTTGTCGGCAAACGTATTTTGTAAGCGCACGAACCGCTCAAAGTTAAGCTATTGTTTCACTTTGTTTACATTGTCAGAACCGGAAATGCCTTACGCTTTGCAGATAAGGCCGTTTTCGTTTCTCAATATTACATAAAAACAACTTCTTTTTATTTGAACTTATCCCTAGAAAGCGAACGGGGCATAATTTATAGGTCTATTCGGTTTTTAGGGTAAAAATGATTAAATATTCTATAGCCGATTCTTCATATATACTCATATACAATAGGAGCAGACATGTCGCAGCCTCCTAAGTGACAATTAAATAATTATAATTCATGAGCAACTGAAAGTTTATCATTTTCTCTGTTTATTTCGGTGTACTGTTCATATTTTTATAGCATGAAAAGGTGGCAGCATCTTATACTCTGGAAGAATCGATTAAACGTCTTAAGAATTTTTTAGACTTCACGAACAAATTAAATCGCTTTTAAGGCCTGGTTCATACGTCGCATTTAATTCAGACGAATTTAATTCATAGTTAAAGTCGACGTAAACTCGAATTTGTTTCATGCGACGAATTTAATTCAGTAACGAGCAAGGAAAATCCCGCTAGATCGCGCCAAAAACGTCCAATACGCATGCGAAGTAAACAAAAATCTGATCACTGGCTCAAAAAATATGTTATCATAATTTATGCATTTAATTCGATGCGACGATACAGCGACGTCTGAAACGAACACGCATTTCAGACGTTGTATCCTTCTCACCGTGACGGATACAACGTCTCAGACGAATTTAACTCTTCAGTCGAATTTAATTCGTTTCATACGTCGCTGTATCGTCGCATTTAATTAATTGATTGATTGAGTTAAATTCGTCTGAATTAAATGCGACGATACATGCAGCGACGTATGAAACGAATTAAATTCGACTGAAGAGTTAAATTCGTCTGAGACGTTGTATCCGTCACGGTGAGAAGGATACAACGTCTGAAATGCGTGTTCGTTTCAGACGTCGCTGTATCGTCGCATCGAATTAAATGCATAAATTATGATAACATATTTTTTGAGCCAGTGATCAGATTTTTGTTTACTTCGCATGCGTATTGGACGTTTTTGGCGCGATCTAGCGGGATTTTCCTTGCTCGTTACTGAATTAAATTCGTCGCATGAAACAAATTCGAGTTTACGTCGACTTTAACTATGAATTAAATTCGTCTGAATTAAATGCGACATATGAACCAGGCCTTAAAAGCGCTTTAATTTGTTCGTGAAGTCTAAAAAATTCTTAAGACGTTTAATCGATTCTTCCAGAGTATAAGATGCTGCCACCTTTTCATGCTATAAAAATATGAACAGTACACCGAAATAAACAGAGAAAATGATAAACTTTCAGTTGCTCATGAATTATAATTATTTAATTGTCACTTAGGAGGCTTGCGATATGTCTGCTCCTATTGTATATGAGTATATATGAAGAATCGGCTATAGAATATTTAATCATTTTTACCCTAGAAACCGAATAGACCTATAAATTATGCCCCGTTCGCTTTCTAGGGATAAGTTCAAATAAAAAGAAGTTGTTTTTATGTAATAATTGAGAAACGAGAACGGCCTTATTTGCAAAGCGTAAGGCATTTCCGGTTCTGACGATGTAAACAAAGTGAAACAATAGCTTAGCTTTGAGCGGTTCGTGCGCTTACAAAATACGTTTGCCGACAACTGTTTTTAAAGATTACTAAACTTACGGTATTATATTACGACGAAATGCACACGACATTTCCAGGCTAGGTGCCACTTCAGAGAAATCTTAATTTATAAAACTTGACTAATCAGGTGCCGTAAGCGAATTTAAAAAGTAAGTCAAAAGAAAGAGACCATATCTGATACAAAACAAAACAAAACAAAGAGCTTGTATCCTTCAACCCAGATGAAACACAAGGTCTATATATTGCACTGCAAGAAAAAAATTTGAAATTCAAATCTAAATTGGTGGAGAAATAACAAGATCATTTCGAGGTATTGTCAGCTCTCATTTCCGCTCGAATCTTAGCCGTTCCAGCCGAAGCATAAAAAATGTGTCAAAAATGAAGAATAAATTATCAAGTGGCAATTTTTATAGCGGTTTAATAGTAAGTGAGGTAAAGGTAAATAATGGGCGAAAAACAAAGGAAATTCATTTTTGCCTTCAAAAACCGTTGGTCGGTTTTTAGGGAGATAGCCTCTTAATCACTATTGTTATATACCAAAGACTTTCGTTTGACCAATGATGAAATCCCATTGGTCAAATCATGGTCACGTGTTGTACAACAAACTCAATGTTTCTTTCTGCCGACGTCAACGAAGAAGGAAACAGTGTAATGTTTCCCTCTGGCGTCAGCTTTAATCATGCGTTGTTCACGTGAATACACAATGATTATTGCATCAGATCAAGAACTTTGGACTTTTCGGAACATTTTGAAAACAAGAGCTAGTTTCGAGCTTGTTTGGTACGAAATAGTCCATTTTCCAAAGGAAACTAAAGAATATCTATACATATCCTCAAAGAAGGTCTGAAGAAAACCTGGATAAATTTAAAGCTGTTCTTTGTGCTTGTTGATCAGTCTAGTGTATTTGTTTAGTTGAATTGCAATTACGAAAAAAAAGTCAAAGCGTTTTGGTAAGTCTTTGTGCCTTTTCAAGTTTCGAGTCAACTTGGTATTTTGTATTTTAAAAGTATTGGTATATAAAAAAACGCTTGTTGACTTTTGCCTCGGGAAACGTTGAGTTTTACGGTCCCTCAGGCTTCAATGTCACCCCAGGGCTAAAGCCCTCGGGTGACATTGAAGCCTTCGGGTCCATAAAACACAATATTTCCATCGGCGCCAGTCAACAAGTGTTTTATATAATTTCTCAGCGCCACGCAATTTCTTATAATAAAAGGTCTACCCGCTTGACTGTACGTTTAGATGAATAAAAAAAATTGAAAGTTAACTTTCTTTTATGTCTACATGTGTTTCGCAGCTGTTCGACTCAGCAATGGTTCATCAAATTACGGTCGCGTTGAAGTACTATACAATGGAACGTGGGGAACAATATGTAGCAATCCCAGATGGAATATATACAACGCTCGGGTTGTTTGCAGACAACTTGGTTTTCCTGACGTTAAAGCTGTTTACTGGGGTGAAGAAGTTGTTTCTGGAACTGGGGTGATCTGGATAAAGAATGTTAAATGCATCGGAAACGAATTTTCAATATTCCAATGTTCAAACGACGGTTGGGGGAAAAATAATTACTGTAGACATAGCAACGATGTTGGAGTACGATGTTCTGCTAAAGGTATGTATGTATGTATGTTTGTATGTATGTATGTATGTATGTATGTATGTATGTATGTATGTATGTATGTATGTATGTATGTATGTATGTATGTATGTATGTATGTATGTATGTATGTATGTATGTTTTACGGCTGTTTTCCCCGCTTAGGCGGTGGTTGGCCGGCGGCTCCCCACAGCAGTTTCCTCCACTTCTCTCTCTCCAGAGCATCCTCCCTTTTCAACCCACAATCTCTCATATCCCTTTCCACCACCTGACTCCATGTCATCTTCGGCCTTCCTCGTCCTCTTGTATTTTCCACCTCGAGCGACATGCTATTTTTCATCCAGTCACCATCGTCTTTCCGCAACACATGTCCCATCTATCTCAACCGATTCCGCTTTATCACATCAGACACCAACTCAATCCCGATTCGTTCCCTCAGCTCCACACTCGGCACTCTATCCTTTAGCGATACACCACACATCCATTGCACCATCCTCATCTCTGTCCGCCCCAATCTCCCCCTCTGCTCTGCAGTCATGGCCCATGTCTCACGTCCATACACGGTCGCGTTGAAGTACTATACAATGGAATATGGGGAACAGTATGTGACCGGGGTAGAACATGGAATATATATAGCGCTCGGGTTGTTTGCAGACAACTTGGTTTTCCTGACGTCGAAGCTGTTTACTTCAATGAAGAAGTTGTTCCTGGAACTGGGGTAATCTGGATAGGCAATGTTAAATGCATCGGAAACGAATCTTCGATATTCCAATGTTTAAACGAAGGTTGGGGGAAAAAGAATTACTGTACACATCGTAGCCATGACGTTGGAGTTCGATGTTCTTCTAAAGATATATACGTATAGTATAAACGTGCTTTACATGCTTTTGATTTTCCAAGCGAGAAACAAAAATATGAAATAAACTTGTTTATCAAAATAGAAAGCGAAAGTGGTCGCCATTTTGTTTTGCCCGCAGTTGAATAGTGCCGGATATCCCGAGCTAGGGGAACCAATCAGATTGGATGAAAAGCACTATTCACCTACGAGGTATATGCTAATAGTCTATAATATCAATAGTGTTTTAAATTTCAATTGTCATAAATTTTGATGCCTAATTGTTCTAATAAGCTTTCCTTCAGAATATTTGCTGATGATACTAATATATTCTATTCTAATTCATCTATTGATGAAATAGAACGTGTGATGAATGAAGAATTGCATCACGTATTACACTATTGCACAAAAAATAAACTCTCAATCAATTACAAAAAAACAAATCATATGCTAGTAACATCTGCGCAGAAGAAAAAGCGTCATATAAATATCGGCAATATTGAAGAAAAGACTTATATAAAATATTTGGGCATTTATATAGATAATAATCTTAACTGGAAGCAACAGATTAAACATGTTAAATCAAAAATTCCTAAAAACACTGGGATTCTTAACAAACTTAGATATTGCGTTGATTTGAAGATGCTTAAGCAACTCTATTATACATTAATATACCCTTACCTTAATTATGGATTAATGAGTTGGGGTAATACTTACACAACTAGCTTAATGAAAATTCGATCTAGTCAAAACACATGTATAAAATGCATATTTTTTGCCTCAAGGCGAGAAAATCCGTCACCATATTACAAGCTTTTAAATATTCTTAAATTTGACTGTATTTTTAAACTAAAAATTAGTATATTCACATATAAGATTATGCACAATATGAGTAATATTCCCACAGTATTTTCTCAAACTATCCAACTGCCTTCTACATGTCATTCGTATAATACCAGGTTTACTGATAAACAAAATTTCAGTAGACCTAGAGTTCGAACAAATTACGGTGTACATACTTTCAACTTTGTTTCTTCACAAATATGGCAAGGTATAGATCTTGAAATCAAATTGTCTAATTCAGTCACTATTTTTCGAAAAAAAATCATACAGGCTCTAATTTTTTCACAAAAAAATAGTAATGAATAATAAGATTAACTATATATACGATATATACGTGTGAGTTTTGGTCTACGAAACGCAAAGAGTGCTCGATAACATATAGTTAGAGCAAATATAGATTTTCGCTTACCTCAAAAGTCTGCTACAGGCTGTTTCATCTAAAAAATAATCTTCAGGCAGATGACAATTTTCAAAAACATGGGGTGCTTATATCCTTATTGTCGGAACGTGGGAGTGTGGGGGCGAAACAATACATGCATTCATGGCTTTTGTTGCGCTGTTTGCGCGGAATTTGTTTCGATGACGACATTGACTGATAATTTCTGCTCTTTTGTTGAGTAAACAATTCTTGTTTTTATCTTTCAAAATACAAATTTTTTCTTCTAAACATAAATTACATCGTTTTGAACCTCCCGTGTACGAAATAGAATGTTTTAAAATTTGCCAATTAATACTAAAATCCTTATTGTTTTCTTTCAATGCCCAAATATATTTCGAAAGTTCGGTGTCGTTTGCATGCTTTTTATGCTGAAAAGATTTCGTGTGGTTGGCCAATCGCTCTTTGAATGTGGCTGAAGTCATGCCAATGTAGTCCTTGATCGTGTTTGTGTTGTTTACTGTGACTGTTGCTTTGTATACTATGTCCCTAGTCATGCATTGTTTTCTAAGTGGACAATTCGTGTTTTTCTTACAATTGCAACTCTAGTGTCCTTATCCTGTGGCATGTTATTCCTACAATCGTTGCCAAAATTAGTTGCCACCCCCCGTGAAATTACTCTCGAAGACATATGCAAAAGTGTTTCACCAATTTCTAGCCATTATCTCAGACAATCGTTGCCAAAATCACTTCTCACCACCACCACGTGACATTCCCCTCTCGTGTCACTTAACTGCGTTGGCACATTAAAATTAGCCCCCCCCCTCCCCACCCCCCCCCCCCACCACCACCACCACCAATCCCAATGTTTTCCTAGTCGAGACAGGTGGACTAACAGCCAAGCGCTGCAATCCTGGTCAAAATCACTCGGAAACCTTGCGTTAAATAATATCTCCCCCCCCCCCCCCCCATTCAATGTTGATAAAAATTTGCACTGAACATACCTTGCATTTCATTTCTAAGCAACATTGAACAGGGGGGAGGAGGGGCGATGTTTTTGTACATAATTTTAGGAATTAATGCGCTTAACTTCTTTTTACGCGTCTGTCTGAGTGAAATTTTTGCCAGGATTATGGCTATAATGCTTCACTAACTAAATGACAACATTAAAATGGGGGGAAGGGGGCAGCAATGGATTACGCAGTGTTTTGTGTGTTTCGTGCCAACAATTTTGGCAACGATTGTAGATATGTGTGCATTGTATTTAGTGATTATTGACTTAACATTGTTCATGCAGCTGTAACTTACTTTGACTGTGTTTCTGTTAAAAATCTTATGGAGCTTGTGGTGTGGTGGGAAGTGCTTGTCAATTAGGTTTAGGAAATTACGTCCTATGTTTGTGCTTACACTCTTGCTAAAAGGTGGGTTGAACCAAGTGATGTTGCGTTGCCTATTCCTGCGTGGTTGCTGTGCTGTGTGTTGAGTGTAGCTAAGATCATGATCAAAGTTGCTGTGCCTAAGTGCGTTCTGATATAATGGTGCAGATTCCTGAAAAACTTGTTCATCTGATGAGAGAAGTGCAATGTGCCTGTTGATTGATGCAGGTAACTGTCTTGTGATGCTTGGTGGGTGGTTAGAGTGCTTATTTATGTAAAGCGGATCGTCATTGGGCTTCCTATAGGGCCTATAATTTCCATTGTTAAGGTCGAAAGTTACATCTAAAAAGTTTACTATGCGTAAATTTGATTCGGTGGTAATTTTTAGGTCAACCGCAGGAATAGGCAACGCAACATCACTTGGTTCAACCCACCTTTTAGCAAGAGTGTAAGCACAAACATAGGACGTAATTTCCTAAACCTAATTGACAAGCACTTCCCACCACACCACAAGCTCCTTAGGTTTTTAACAGAAACACAGTCAAAGTAAGTTACAGCTGCATGAACAATGTTAAGTCAATAATCACTAAACACTGCACACATATCTAGGAATAACATGCCACAGGATAAGGACACTAGCAGTTGCAATTGTAAGAAAAACACGAATTGTCCACTCAGAAAACAATGCATGACTAGGGACATAGTATACAAAGCAACAGTCACAGTAAACAACACAAACACGATCAAGAACTACATTGGCATGACTTCAACCACATTCAAAGAGCGATTGGCTAACCACACGAAGTCTTTTCAGCATAAAAAGCATGCAAACGACACCGAACTTTCGAAATATATTTGGGCATTGAAAGAAAACAATAAGGATTTTAGTATTAATTGGCAAATTTTAAAACATTCTATTTCGTACACGGGAGGTTCAAAACGATGTAATTTATGTTTAGAAGAAAAATTTTGTATTTTGAAAGATAAAAACAAGAATTGTTTACTCAACAAAAGAGCAGAAATTATCAGTCAATGTCGTCATCGAAACAAATTCCGCGCAAACAGCGCAACAAAAGCCATGAATGCATGTATTGTTTCGCCCCCACACTCCCACGTTCCGACAATAAGGATATAAGCACCCCCTGTTTTCGAAAATTGTCATCTGCCTGAAGATTATTTTTTAGATGAAACAGCCTGTAGCAGACTTTTGAGGTAAGCGAAAATATATATATATATATATATATATATATATATATATATATATATATATATATATATATATATATATACATGTAAGTCCGTTCTTAGGCAGTGATCAACTCGAAAGCTTTTGGCTACTTTGATCACTGCGCACGATAATTTATTTTAGTTATTATCAACTTTTTTTTCTTTATGTAGTAATTGTATAATTGTAATTATGATCTATAACTGTAGTAAGGGTGCAAATTCACTAAAAGTCTAAAAGTCTAAAAAAAGTCTTGATGAACACCTAAATGAGTATAAAAAACTTAATTACACAATGAACACATTCAAAACACATCAACGAATATATTAAAGAGCTAAATTATTTCTATTTGAGAATATTCTTATACGCTTTACTTATTTTCTTACTCATTTTAGTTCGTCTTGTTGGTTCGTCAACTTTTGGTCGTGTAGAAGTTTTTTACAACAGAACATGGGGAGCTATTTGTAACAACTGGTGGGACAGAAACAACGCTCGTGTCATTTGTCGACAACTCGGTTTCACAGATGCCGAAGCAGCTTCTCGAGGTACTTCAATTGTTGATGGAACAGGGCAGATCTGGCTGGATAATGTTCGTTGTTCTGGTAGTGAGTCCTCGATATTTGAATGCGCACACAGTACCTGGGGAAAACACAACTGTGATCACAGTCAAGATGCTAGAGTCCGATGTTTGATTCCAGGTTCGAACAATCAAATTTCCCTTTTTTATACAACAATATACATGGAAATATTTCTCGATTTTAATTTGCTGAGAGCCGCGTTCTAAGAAAATACAGTAAGCAAAAAAGAAAATATACAGTGCAATATATTAAAACTGAAAGAGACAATCACGTTCTACGGCGAATTTTGATGAATGGTATTTTCCAACCTCATACCCAGGCTAAGACAAATTTTTAGGTGGTCAATATTCGGAGTAGCAATCCATTGAAAGTTGGTGCTATAAATTTTCCTTTAATATTGTCAAAGTAATGTTCCCGCAAGAAGACTAGAAGATTTCTTAGTGCTTTGAGTAAACTTTTTCACGTGCTGGTAAGAGCGTTCTTAAGCCCTAATCAAACGAGAACGCAAGTCATCGCAAGTTAACCTACGATGACTTAATTGCGATGCCACCAGTCAACGTCGGCACAAGTCGTCGCAAGTTCAGCACTTCCACTAGTTTCCTCGCCTTTTTGCTAGTTGTCATGGTAGTTTCTATGGCGACGAAGTACGAAAGACTTGCATCGACTTGTGTTTTGTGTTCAAACGTTTCGCAAGCTCTCGCAAGTTGAAGAAAACTTGCGATGAAATTTGAACAGGATCAAATTAGTCGCGAGCTAACGCAAGTCACCGCAAGTCATCGCAAGCTGGCGATCAAACGAGACATATACAAGCACTAGCTAAAACTTGCGTTCTCGTTTGTTCAAGGCTTTAAACAATCAAATATACGAAGAGCAAACTCGTGCCATTTTGATAATGTGAAGAAGAAGAATTTGAAATGAACTCGAATCAGAGCTGCAGAGAAAAGTTGTCTGACTGTCCCAACCGGGAATCGAAACCCAAGGTCTCTGGTCTTCACGTACCAGTGCTCTACCATGCACTGAGCTAATGGGACTCACGGCTGAGGCAGTGATTCGACTTCATTTAAAATTATTATTCTTCACATATACACGCTGCAGAAGGACAACTGAATATTTATAACTTACGGTGGCTCGGGTCAAGCCGACTTCGTCCTGAAGAAAGATACCTAACTCTTCGTTTAGGTGGATTAGATATCCCCCGATGCGCTACGGTAATGTGTGCGATATTTAATATCTGGATATTTCTGACTGCCTCACCCGGGAGTCCCAATAGCTCAGTGGTAGAGCACTGGTACGTGAAACCAGAGACCTTGGGTTCGATTCCCGGTTGGAGCAGTCAGACAACTTTTCTCTACAGCAGTGATTCGACTTTATTTGAAATTATTCTTCTTCACATATACACGCTGTTGAAGGACAACTGAATATTTATAACATTTTGATAATCTTTGAAAAACTCACTGGTGAATGTTGTTTTTTTCTAAATTGTAATCGAAACCACGACATCATCTATACTAATTGCATTTTCGATCTGTTTTCTATAGGCTTAATTATTTTTTACAAGCACAATTCTTCAATTCTTCTTAAAAGAAGATATTGATATGTCTGTAATTTTAGAATAAATTTGCTACCAGTGAGAAATAGTATTGCCCCGCATACTGCTATAAACATACCATCACACAAAATTAGTCTGAATGTATTTTGTATTATGGTTTTGTTTAAATTAAATGCATTAAAACACCAAATATTGGCAATTCATTTTTTTTCAAAACAAAATTTGTATGTATTACAAAAAAAATAAGCAAGGAAATTAGCATAAATCGGTCCATATAACATTAAGACTGTTAAAACATATATATATATATATATATATATATATATATATATATATATATATATATATATATATATATATATATATATATATATATATATATATATATCAGACAAGATGCTCAGCTACAGCTCAAAGTTGTAAAAGCTTTATTAATAAAGTTTAATTTTCGGCAGCATGCCACCGCCTTCTTCAGAAGTAAAGAATCAATTAAGTAAATAGTTGATTCTTTACTTCTGAAGAAGGCGGTGGCATGCTGCCGAAAATTAAACTTTATTAATAAAGCTTTTACAACTTTGAGCTGTAGCTGAACATCTTTTCTGATATGTTAATGTGGTTTCAGTTGAGACGAGTTTGGTCCATTGTTATATATATATATATATATATATATATATATATATATATATATATATATATATATATATTGCGATAAAATCTCACAATGTACAACTCATATAAAGTATAAACAACAAAGAGGACGGTGGTGAAATTTTGATACTCTTATATTTAGTTTACCATGTTGTTTTCCATATGATTATAAAGAAACGAGTTCGTCTCCGGATTTTCCTTTACAATAGCTTGTACAAATTTCTGTATTTTGACGAATTATAGTTTATTATTAGGCCTATACTCTAACCTGATAAATTAGTATTTCTTATTTTATTTAGAGATATACGTCGCTCTGGGACAGTCGTTGAGGCTAAGTATTAATACAACAAGTATGCCACTTTCGAAGCAGTATTCGCACATTTCGTGTTCTTTCCGCCGTTACTCTACCTCAAGTTTTAGACGTGTTATGTATATCATTTGGAGAAACGGTGTGCTTGATTGGAGCAGTTATTATGAATATCGTTCTAGAGCGTCACCTGGAGCCGATCAAGTATCTTTATTGCTCAATAGCACCACATTAGAGGACAGTGGAACATACAGATGCCATATAGACTCCTATTATGTTAGACGGAATATTTTAGAATACAATGTCACGATTGAAGGTGAGCCACTTTGAATGCACGATTTAGTCGATCGAATATAAATCTGCCACTGTTATAATTAATGAAATGTACATGAATAGAAGCCATTATATAAAGACTAAAACTGTCCGGTATAGTGATTCACTTTTTGTTAGTGTGTTGCGGTCATTTATTTTATTTGCTTTGCCATACTCAAACAATATACGTGCAGACATTGACACAAACAACTGGCAGGGCAACCGCAAGAGCTTACGCCAATTATTGCGGTCCCTAAAGATTACAACAAATACAACTACAATACACAAGATAATTATAAAATTAAGCTAAAAACAACACGATATCGATTTAGTTAGATCACGAACTTTGTTGCATTTGATGCATATCGATTTCCATGTTCGTGGATCATCTGCATTAAAACAGTGTTCTAGCGCTAAATTATAAGTCTTCTAAAGTTATACATTTCATTGTTAAGTTTCTTGGCAATACGTTCCCGATTCTAGTTGTCCTAATCAAAAATGATTTCTAATATACGTAGATGTTTTACATTTTGTTGTCTGAAATTTGCAACTCACTTTTCACCCAAATCTTCGGAAGTTCGTTCCGAAGTTCGCAAGTTCGTTGGAAGTTCGTAGTTCGTTTTGAACTACGCATTTGATTGGTTGCTTGGTTCCTAACAGCCAATAAAATGCGTAGTTCAAAACGAACTTTGAACTTCCCAACGAACTTGCGAACATCAGAACGAACGTCCGAACATTTGTGTGAAAAGTGAGTTGCAAATGACTTTAAGAAAATGCGTAACGAGAACAAGAGCCGTAAGGCGAGTAACATTCTAAGTGTTTATATCAAAATGATTTGTTCTTTTATGAATTAACAAAACTTGAAAAAAGCTATTTCATAAAAGCGCCGGAAAATTCCGTGTTTATGTACTTTTATATAAACAGGAGTAAAGGCCATGGCAATCAGAGCTTGCGAGAAGCAACTTAACATGTAATCCAGAATATATTTGATTGAATAATCAAAGAATAAAGTTGTTCCGAAACTATCACTTCAATGGTAATATTTTCTGTTCTAAATATCTAGTATTGATTACATGATGACCATATAGCAGACTGAGGGATAATCTGAGAAATAAGAATTATTTACATAATATAAAATCAAGCACAGACAGACACATGAACTCGTTTGTTCCAAGAGCATGCCGTAATTAAATTAAAATATGTATATATTCCAATAGTTTTGTGGTTTGCTGCGTAGGCAGTACTGAAACAACATGTACAATCGAAGTATAGTAAGGTTAGATATAATGCCGAGACAGAGAACGTGGGAGTCTAACGTTTCGAGCGAAGGCCTTCGTCAGAGAGAAACGTAAAGAGGGTAAACAAACAACGAGCTTATATATGAAGGATAATCATATGACGTTGTCATCAAACCTGCAGACAAAGGTGGTGCCGTTGTTGTCTGGAGATCCGACTTGTACCGACAAGAAGCTCTTCGTCAACTCAGCGATGCCACCTTTTACCCAAAGTTAAGTTCCAATTCCACCCCTACTCGCCAAAAAACTGTTAAAACTACCATTAACAATCTTATTCAAGCCGGTGAATTGCCTGCCTCTGCCTCCAACCTGATAATCACCACTCCTAGAACAGCAGTTATATATTTTTAAGCTTTGAAGATTTTCTTTAATCAACACACCCTTTTGGAACCATCCACCACTACATTACAATTTTTCATTTGATGGTGAACATTACCAACAGATTAGTGGAGTAGCAATGGTTACCAAAATGGGCCCTAGCTACGCAAACTTATTTGTTGGTTATGTTGGAAAACAAATCTTTGAACGATACACTGGACCCTTTCCTGATCTCTTTAAGAGATACATAGATGATTGTTTAGGAACAGCATCGTTGCTCACGTGCGAATTTAGAGAGATTTATTAATTATGTTAATGATTTCCATCCAGCACTCAAATTCACATGGGAAATCAGTGAAACCTGTGTGTCGTTCCTGGATATCTTGGTATCGATTAGTGATCATTCGCTCATGACTTCTATAAGCCGACCGATTCACATAGTTACCTTTTATTTTCATCCTCTCATCCCAAACACACTAAACAATCCATTCCATACTCTCAATTTCTGCGACTTCGCCGCCTATGCAGTGATGACAAAGACTTTGAGACCAAATGTTTGGAAATGAGATCCTTTTTTGTCCAGCGTGGCTATCCCACCCACCTGTTAGACACTGTTATTAACAAAGCATCTAGTCTAGTATTCCTCGTCCTGACACTTTAAAACAACCTTTAGAAAGAGTTTCTGATACTAAAATACCATTAGTTCTCACATTTCATCCTTTCAACTACAAAGTTTAGGATATCATTAGCCACAATTTCCATATCCTAAAGAATGATCCTGAAACGTCAGCTATTTTTACCGACAACCCTTTAATCTCTTTTCGGCGTAATAAAAATATTCGTGATGGTTTAGTGCGTAGTGCCCTTAGAAAAATCTATTGGCACCAGCGGGTACTTTTTCTTGCTCCCGTACTCGTTGTTACACGTGTTCCTTTCTTAACTCCGCTACATGTATTTTTGGACCTAAATCTAATTTTGTTATTCAGCATAATTTTACTTGCATCTCTTCCAACATCATTTACTGTATTTCTTGCAGGGCAATTTGTCTGCACATGCGCGAAATCAAGAATACGTGGATTTCGCGTGGGTTCGTGAAACGCTCGTGACACATTACCGTCCGCAATATGAAAGTAATGAAAGTAATGCGAACGTCTACTTTTTGAGATATTTTTGCATTTCTGCACAGTAAGCGGCTGAACTACACAATAAGCTTGATTTGTGATAAAATCACATAGTTGGAAAAAGATAAGTAGAAATAATAATAATAGTAAGTGTGGTTTTTTGCTCAGTCTTCAAACCCGCTATATTCTGCTTCTGGGAGACTGGGCCGACCAAGGGTCATCGTGAGCGATTTATGAACATGTTACCCATTTTCCCAAAGATAATTTTGATTCAGGAAAACAGATGAATAAAAATAAACTGCCTTAAAGCTATTTTGAAAATAATTCGAACAGCTAGATAGTTGCTATCCTTCGTCAAACAAGAGGGATTCGATCAACCTGTGTTCGCAAAAATAAAGCTTTGTACTGAATGTGTAAAGAACATTTTGACTGAATATAAAAGTATGAACTAAACATCTGAACTTGCCTTGAGGTGAAAGAAAACGTTTACTCAATGCTGTGAGGTTGAACAGATCGAGAAGTTAAAATCAATTTTCCTTAAGGTCATCTTCGCAAAATGTCGTACTTCCGCTGTTCCGATTACGAACCTTTTCAGCTTCAACGAAAAACACCAAGTCGAACGGCAAATTGCTGGATCGACAAGCTTGGAAGGCATATTAAAAATGAAAAAAAGCTCAGATAACTCGCTATTAAAACCTTATTTTGACTTTCGAATAAAGAAAATGGCAATGAAGAACAAATACGCCCTAGATTTTTTGGTCAGCGCAGACAAATTGTCCACCTATTACGCTATGGCCAACTATATAAAAGTACCGAATGTCCGACGGGGACTCGAGAAGACTCCGAGCGTTCCCAAGCATTTTAAAAATGGCGGTTAAAAGTTGCGTGCATGTTGTCAATCTCCAGACTTTTAGAAACTTTTACGTAATTCGTTTCATATAAAAGCCAAAAAATAAATAAAACTAATATGTATTTCTACGTCCTTTGAGTTTCTGTAATTCAACACAATTTCATATCCGTAAACAGAATATCACGAGAAACGTTGAGATCATTTAACTGTAATGAGCATAACTAGTAATACCCCCCCCCCCCCCC
>CAXIUP010000052.1:0-80000 GCA_964035015.1 Corallium rubrum | reverse complement strand
AAGTCCAGTGCCTTTTACGTAACTTCGGAAATCAGTCGGAGACCAATCGGGAATGACGGGGGGTTAAGTAACATCTAGGGCTAGGGGGTTTCGGAAGAGCGCGAGTCAGTTATGACGTAATAAAAACCGGGGGTTCAGCAACAAGCCAGGGTAAGGGGGTTAGGGTTAGACTATCCTAAAGGAGTCTGAGAATGAATAAATAATAAGGTGAATATGACGTAGTGAATAACGGGGGGTTGAGTGAGATTAGGGTTAGGGGGTCATATAGGAGCACGAGACATAATGACTTAACGAGATTAGGGTTAGAGGGTCGCAAAGGAGCATGAGAATGAATAAATAATAAGCTGAATATTTAATGAGGCGGCATCCCTTTGGGGTCTATATGGGGGGGTATTACTACTAGCATATCAGAAAATACGCTTGAGAGCAAACTAATCAAGTTAAAAATAGAAAAGTTTAGCAGTTCTACTCTTTAGATTATCTTTCAGCTTGTTTGCTTGATAACCATTGTGACATTCATATTATATTAATTATGGGGCATCATAATAGCCCTACATATATAACGTACAGTATATGTATGTGCAAGGACACACCTCAGTTGTTATTTTTATAGTTGTCTACCATTACAGAGCTATAATATATACTGCAATATACATTCAATTATTACATGGTGTCAGGATGCAAAATCTTAAACCGCTTGGGCCACTGAAGTTTGATGGCAATATTTCAGAAAACTGTCGTAAATGGATGTTATACGCCAAAGCAAGCGGCGCTGAAAATAAAGACGAAGCTACACAATGTGCAGTCCTCTTACATGTCATTGGTGACGACGCCTTGGAAATGTACGATTCTTTTACTTTTGAAGAAAGTGAACAAGATAAGATCGCCCCGCTGAGAGCAAAATTCGAAGCTTGCTGCTCAAAAAAATCTAACGTACGAACGGTACATCTTCAATACCTGTACCCAGAGTGGTTGACCATTCGAAACATTTGTTGTTGATCTACGTAACAAAGCGAAGACATGTGAATTTGACGCCCTACAAGATTCACTCATTCGTGATCGCATCGTCTGCGGCATTGACTCGAACACTGTTCGCAAACGCCTTCTCCGCAATACCGACCTTAGTCTCGAAGATGCTATCGCTGCCGTACGAGCTGCTGAATCGAGTAAAATACAACTTCAAAAGCTGAATGTTTCTGGCCGCCAAGTCGACGCCATAGGAAGACGACAACAAAGTGAAACCGACAACAAAGAAAAGAACAACTCGAAGCAAGAAGAACCGTGCCGTCGCTGTGGAACACTCCACGCAAAAGGTAATTGTGTCGCTTATGGTAAAACGTGCAACAAGTGTCACGGCAACAACCACTTCGCAAAAATGTGTTTTACAAAATCACTGAGGACTTCAACAGCCAAGGGCAAAAAGAAAGTCGACGCCATCGAAGAGGAAACTCAGTCTGAAGGCGAAAGTGACAACGAACAGAGTTTAGATGAACTGTTTATCGGTGAAATCCGCTCAATCAAAACTAATACTGACAACGAAATTGTTCGAAAGTTGAGTTTGAACGGCGCATCAACTTCCTTCAAGTGAGATACTGGTGCACAATGTAACATAATACCAGAAAAGTTGTTTCATAAGCTACCGAGCAAAAACAAGCTTCGACAAACCAAGGCAAAAATCACAGCTTACGGTGGCGGTAATGTGTCTTTAAAAGGACTTTGCCAAATGAAAGTCGCGACAAAAGAGAAAGAAATATTCGTTGATTTCTACGTCGTCTCACACTGCAACCGAAGCAAAACCACTTCTTGGATTAAAATCCTGTCAAGAACTGAATCTAATTACTATCAACGAAATCCAGAAAAGCAACGATGATGACATGCTTGAAGAATTCAATCGGATGTCTTCACTGGTCTTAGACAAGTCTCGGGTGAATACCGCATCGAATTGCCAAGAAGGCGCGCAGCCAAAGATCCATCCACCTAGAAAGGTATTTCTCAGTTTAATGCCAAAATTGGAAAAGACACTTGCCAATCTCGAGAAAACCGGTGTAATTAGCAAATCAGACGAACCGAGTGATTGGGTCAATAGTCTTGTAATTGTCGAGAAGAAAGATGGGTCTCCTCGCCTATGCCTGGATCCAAAAGATCTTAATAAAGCAATTAAGCGAGAGTATTACAAGCCTCAATCGATCGAAACTATATCCAGCAAATTAAGTGGCAAGAAAGTCTTCACCGTCATTGATGTGACCAGTTGTTTTAATTATTGGCATAAGAAGTTTGATGATCAATCTTCAGAATTATGTACTTTCAACATTCCTTTCCAAAGGTACAAGTTTAACAGAATGCCATTTGGAATCTGCTCAGCATCCGACATTGCACAGAAAATGGTTGAAGATCATTTCGGTGACATTGATGGTCTTCTAGCTGTACATGATGATATCACAATCGCTGGTAAAACCACCGAAGAGCACAACATCATCCTAGGCCAAGTACTCAACCGTGCAAGAGAAAGCAACATCAAGTTCAACAGAAGCAAAATCCAACTCAGGGTGAAAGAAGTAACATACCTAAGAGGTATTGTCAGCGCTGATGGCTTCAAACCAGATGAATCGAAAGTCAAAGCCATAACAAACATGCCACGTCCAGAGAACAAGCAAGACCTAGCTCCAACGCCTTTTAGGGATGGTTAATTACCTGTCATCGTTCATTCCAAATGTATCAGAAATCACAGCATCCTTAAGAGCACTGCTCAAGAAAGATGCACATTGGGCATGGTATCATGAACATGGTCAGAGCTTGGTGAAAATCAAGAAAATTTTAACAAGCAATCCAGTCCTGAGATTTTATAATGTTGACAAACCAACTTCACTACAAGTAGATGCTTCTCAACATGGTTTAGGGGCATGTCTCTTACAGAAGGGCATCCTGTAGCCTATGCGTCCAGATCCTTAACTAAGGCTGAGGAACATTATGCACAAATAGAAAAGGAGCTTTTAGCCATCGTATTTGGCTGCGAAAGGTTCCACTGCTACACATATGGTGTAAAAGTAGATGTGCAAAGTCACCACAAGCCACTGGAGCCTATCTTGAAGAAACCACTCTCACAAGCTCCTCCGAGAATACAACGCCTATTGATTCGACTCTATAAATATTAGCTATTGGTCCGATATGTTCCAGGAAAATATCTCTACATCGCAGACACACTGTCACGAGCCTTCCTCACAGAGCCAGATGATCAGACTTCATCAGAGCTGCATGAAGATAGCGAAGGTATGATACACATGCAGTCTTGTGAGAAACCTACCTGTCTCAGACCAGAAGCTCATTCAGCTAAAGGGAGCAACAAGGACTGATGAAACCTTACAGATCCTCAGCAAAACAATCAAGTGTGGATGGCCAAACAACAAAAGGGACATTCCCAAGGAAATCATGCAATACTGGCAATGCAAGGATGAATGAAGTGAAACTGAAGGATTACTTTTCAAAGGCCAGCAGCTAATAATTCCAAAGCTCCATGAGACCAGAGATGCTCAACATCATCCACGAAAGTCATCTGGGAATAACAAAATGCAAAGCCCGAGCACGAACTGTATTATTGGCCTGGTATGTCAACGGACATAGAACAGCTTATTATTAGCAAGTGTGACATATGTATCACACACAGATCCATGAATTGCGAAGAACGAATGCAACCTCACTCTATTCCAAGAAGACCATGGCAGAAACTTGATTCCGACATCCTAGAATACAAAGAAAAGAATTTTCTAGTAGTTATAGACTACTATTCAAAATACATCGAAACATGCCAGATCATGAAACCTGTCCTTGGAATCCCCGAAGAGATTGTTGCAGACAACATGCCATAGAACAGAAGATAATTCCAACAGTTTGCCAAAGATTGGAGATTCAAGGTTACCACAACCAGTCCAACATATCCACAATCAAATGGGATGAGTGAAAAGGCGGTGCAGACCGTAAAGAGAATATTGAAGAAAGCAACAGATCCTTTCATTGGTCTCCTTGAATATAGAAACACACCTGTTACTGGCATGTGCTACACTCCAACACAGCTACTTATGAGCAGAACTGCTCGTACAAAGCTTCCAACATGTCCTAAATTACTGAAGCCAAGAATCGCCAAATTAAAGATGCTGTCCACCAATTGCAAAGAAATAAGGACAAGCAGAAACATTACTATGATAAAGGATCAAGATCACTCCCTCCACTGAAACCACAAGAACATGTCAGACTACACCAAGGAAAACAATGGATACCTGCCATTGTCATTGCTTATGCAGCAACCCCAAGATCATATATTGTCAGAACACAAGATGGTCAGACCTATCGTCGTAACAGAAGGGACCTTCTAAAAACTAAAGAACAACCACAAGAGTATACAGACCAAGCACAAGATGACATAGTATCACTCCACCAACCACGTCAAGATGAACCTCAACAGGAACAATGTAACTTACCTCGAAGATCATCTAGAATCAAGATGCAACCTAACAGATTCATCGACTGTGGAAAATGAATTCAGACATGACATTATAAGTATAAACTGTTGAATAAATCTTTACTGGTAATCATCCCTAGATGTTATACTTCGAAGGGGGATGTGACATTGATATTATATTAATTATGGGACATCATAATATCCCTACATAACGTACAGTATATGTATGTACAAGGACACACCTCAGTTGTTATTTAGTTGTCTACCATTACGGAGCTATAATATATACTATAAGTACTATTGGGCATTTCACTCGATTACATAGCATGTTCTAAGGATTTAGGGTGAAGGAAAATTCGAGTGTAGAATATATACATTTTAAGACCAAACCGGGAGCAGTTGCGAAAAATGCAACTACACAGGCCCTCCGGCAGGAATTGAACCCACGACCTTGCGACTATAGTGCAATGCTCTGACCACTGAGCCACGGAGGCCGTTGCCGAGAGCTTGATCGCGAGTTCTGTATATATAATAAGGTGGTAATGCCAGGAGAGAATTGGGTATATTATAAGTACTATTGGGCATTTCACTCGATTACATAGCATGTTCTAAGGATTTAGGGTGAAGGAAAATTCGAGTGTAGAATATATACATTTTAAGACCAAACCGGGAGCAGTTGCGAAAAATGCAACTACACAGGCCCTCCGGCAGGAATTGAACCCACGACCTTGCGACTCTAGTGCAATGCTCTGACCACTGAGCCACGGAGGCCGTTGCCGAGAGCTTGATCGCGAGTTCTGTATATATAATAAGGTGGTAATGCCAGGAGAGAATTGGGTATATTATAAGTACTATTGGGCATTTCACTCGATTACATAGCATGTTCTAAGGATTTAGGGTGAAGGAAAATTCGAGTGTAGAATATATACATTTTAAGACCAAACCGGGAGCAGTTGCGAAAAATGCAACTACACAGGCCCTCCGGCAGGAATTGAACCCACGACCTTGCGACTCTAGTGCAATGCTCTGACCACTGAGCCACGGAGGCCGTTGCCGAGAGCTTGATCGCGAGTTCTGTATATATAATAAGGTGGTAATGCCAGGAGAGAATTGGGTATATTATAAGTACTATTGGGCATTTCACTCGATTACATAGCATGTTCTAAGGATTTAGGGTGAAGGAAAATTCGAGTGTAGAATATATACATTTTAAGACCAAACCGGGAGCAGTTGCGAAAAATGCAACTACACAGGCCCTCCGGCAGGAATTGAACCCACGACCTTGCGACTCTAGTGCAATGCTCTGACCACTGAGCCACGGAGGCCGTTGCCGAGAGCTTGATCGTGAGTTCTGTATATATAATTCCTGCCGGAGGGCCTGTGTAGTTGCATTTTTCGCAACTGCTCCCGGTTTGGTCTTAAAATGTATATATTCTACACTCGAATTTTTCTTCACCCTAAATCCTTAGAACATGCTATGTAATCGAGTGAAATGCCCAATAGTACTTATAATATACCCAATTCTCTCCTGGCATTACCACCTTATTATATATACAGAACTCGCGATCAAGCTCTCGGCAACGGCCTCCGTGGCTCAGTGGTCAGAGCATTGCACTAGAGTCGCAAGGTCGTGGGTTCAATTCCTGCCGGAGGGCCTGTGTAGTTGCATTTTTCGCAACTGCTCCCGGTTTGGTCTTAAAATGTATATATTCTACACTCGAATTTTCCTTCACCCTAAATCCTTAGAACATGCTATGTAATCGAGTGAAATGCCCAATAGTACTTATAATATACCCAATTCTCTCCTGGCATTACCACCTTATTATATATACAGAACTCGCGATCAAGCTCTCGGCAACGGCCTCCGTGGCTCAGTGGTCAGAGCATTGCACTAGAGTCGCAAGGTCGTGGGTTCAATTCCTGCCGGAGGGCCTGTGTAGTTGCATTTTTCGCAACTGCTCCCGGTTTCGTCTTAAAATGTATATATTCTACACTCGAATTTTCCTTCACCCTAAATCCTTAGAACATGCTATATAATATATACTGCTTTTTACATTCTATTATTACAACCATTTCATTATTATCGCTATTTGCACCAGGTGACCTGTTTGCGACTGTTTACGAAGATTCTTCCAATGGAAGATCCTGTTTATAGTCGGCCATAGCGTTTCAATTGAATACAATTCTACGAGTGAAAAACCTTACAATACTAGCGAAGCCAAAAAAATATATCTTCATGGTTTCCAGTTTCTTATACCTATTTTTTGTCCAGCATAATGGCGACCCTAAACTTTTTATTGAATTTTTGAGGAGTATCGGCCCGCGTTGCAGCATGATTTGCATCTTGGGATAGCAAGCATTGCGGCAGAACCTAATAATGTGCTCAAACTGAATAGGTTTAATAGATGTACTACTGTAATTAAAATTTGGTTTTGGAATTACTACTTATTCACCGAGCGTGAGGTCTGTACTAGTGAAATTTCGGACCGACGTTTTTAGTTACGGACCGAGCGAGCGCAGCGAAGCGGGGTCTGTGCAGTAAACGGAGGTCCGATATTTCACTCGTACAGACCGAACAAGCGAGGTCAATAAGTAGTTTCTTATATGACTACAAGTGTTGTAAATGTTCTGTGAAAACTTGACAAAGTGTTAGGCTCGTATTCGCCATCATCTTTCTTGGGAACATTTTAAAGTACTTTCCGTTTAGCTATAATCCTGAACTTTCTATCCCAAATAGCATTTTTCAATTGCTTTTGTTTGCAATATCGGTCAAGGTTGTACGTTACGTAGTTGAATAAAAAACATTTGAAATTCTATATAATGTTTGTAAGAAGTATAAATGTCATATTACGAACATTTCTACGAACATTTTGAACATTATGAAAAGTTTCACATAACATGGAAACTTAAATTATACATCAAATGAAAGCGCTTAACACAATTTCTAACAACATACCTGCACGATATATTTCAACAATGAGAAGTTCTGAAATTATTATCCTTCCTGTTGCATGTATACTGACTTAACTTTCATTTTGTTTATAAAATTCTCTCAGCGGTCTGGAACGGCAGATTCCAGGCCTCTCAGGAACCAATCAAATTGCTGGATTTCACGTTCCAGACCACTCGCGTAAATAGTCATATTATAAAGAATATTATTGTCATGCCTGGACACTAAATAAATAAAAGTAAAAAAGAAATAGAAATCCGACCTACCCTGCCTAAGTTTTTGCGAAAAGAAATAGGAAACCCAGGGTTTTTTCGCCAAAATAAAAAGCTACACCTTCTTTCTTTGCAGACGACCTTAGACTTCAAATACAAGTAAATTGTTCCCAGAACGTAATATTAAAGGAAAATGACAACTTTTCTTGTTGGTGTAAAGCAGTCAGTGTTCACTTTTCCCCAACGGCAACCTGGATAAAGAGTGGTCAGAATATAAATGGTCCAAGTCTAGATGGTGATCAGGAACTTTCTTTGAGCAATGTCGGAAAAGATGCCTCGGGCACCTACATATGTCGAGCGCAGCTATACACTTTGATTGTTGAAAAATCTATTGAAGTTACAGTTCAATGTAAGTAATTGATAAATATAAACGCTTACAAGCCTTATCTATACTTTGTTTTTATAATATAGACCTCTTGCACATGATGTAAAAACGGTGAATCTGCACAAAGCAAATAATCAATGAAAATCTTATTGTTTATATATAAGCATTTGTCCTCCACCAATTAAATAAAGGGTTTAAACTCAATGTTCGTAAAAGGACGCTCAAAAATCATGTTAGTTCAAAATTAAATGGCTTAATGTTCAGAAACGCGTTAGTAGATTTCTGCTCCCGTATTCTAGAAACAAATAACGGTATTTAAACTTAATTTCAGATTACATATATCCAAAAATCATACTAGACCAAATATTAGGCACTTTATAAACCTCCTAACACGTGATTTTTTTGTAATTATCCTAGATTCACCAAGAATCATTTATTTCCATGCCAGTGTTTCCAACGATGTCTCAATGATCGTATTAACTTGTCATGCCGAAGGACTGCCAAAGCCAAACTATGCAATCTATTCAGATGCCTTGGAAATTAAAGAAATGCCAAATGGTGTCGCCATTATTCGCAACTGTAGTTCAACTAGCAATGCAACATATACGTGTACTGCCTGGAATAACTTGGGAAAATATAAGAAACAATTATCTCGCAGTTTTTCAAAAAGTAAGTACAAATTAGTATATTGTAACATCCATGACTTAAATCAGTTATAATTATTTTCATAGACAAGTCTTTTGTCAAGGGTAAAGTTTTGCCAACAAATAACAACAAACTGAAAAAACCTTAACCAACATCACAGCAACGCACTAAATAGGCAAATCCTTTCCTGTATTAATTAAGTCAAGTGAATGACAAACTGGGAGTTAAGAACTCAATTTTCAGACAATCAATTTTTTTGTTTGACTTACAGTGATAACGTGCTCCCAGCCACCGTTAGTTTCTTCTGGTAAACACGAGACAAAGGGGAGTGATTTATATTATATATTGATTGCTGCCATTGCTGGGCTTATCATTGGAATTTGTTCGTTATACGGAGTGCAGCGGATACGTAGAAACAGACAAAATGATAACCCCGCAGAACATCAAATTGGGTTTGATGGCAACGAGGAAGAGCGGCAAGTTTCTGATGCTGCTATTTACGACGAAGCCAACGCTTCAGCGTCTCCACTGTCGCCGGAATACGAGGAACTAAATTTAGCAACACTTAGAGAGGAAAGAGAATTGCATCATTATCAACCATTATTGCATCAACCGGGAATGAACAGGGAAACAGATACATCTTGCTAAAAGATAATTTTGTTTTATCGTTTTCATTGTTAATATTTTTACGGAATTAAACTGGTAAATAGAATTAGTTTAGTAACAATAGTTACAATGTTGGGGACTGGGGAAAGTTCACTTGGACATTAGCTTAAAATAGGTGTTAAGTAAACAGGATGTGTGCATGCTTGGTGAATTAGCCTGCGTAGCTGTCGGTATTAGGGAATTTGGGCGGTAGGCGGGCAACGCGAAAATAGCCCGCGCCCGAACTCCTTAATACCGCCAGCTACGCAGGCTGATGGGATCGTGATTTGTCTATACTGTGATTATTTGTCTTTACTGTGATTTGGATTATACTGTGATTGGGATTATTCTGTGATTGGGATCGTTATTAAAATTCTTATTTTGTTAAAACGTTGTGATTTGTCGTGGATATCTGTTTTTAAACGGGGGCATTCACGACACGTGGCACCTCCGACGGGATATTTGTGTGTTAAAAACAACGAACGACAATCTTTGACAAAAGGAGATAATAATACAACGAAAGATACTAAAACATCACTAGATACCAAATAACTCAACTAAATAATCATCAGAGAATCGAGCGAATTGCCGAATCGTAGAAGGATTAAAGATTGGCGCGAAAGAAGACCAGTGGCGTCGCTAGGGGGGGACTGGGGGGGACGCGTTCCCCCAGCTCTCTTCAAGACCAATTTTGAGATTCTCCCAAATCCGGTGAGAAACGTTGGGGGTAGGGGGATTATGTAATGATTCCAAGTGCTCAGCTCACCGCTAGCTGGACAAATCGTTTACAAGTGTGTGAATGTGTTTTTCATACCTTTTCTTGCGTTAGTTCACTCAGGGTCGTATCCAGGCGGTTTGAGACGCCGGTACACCGGTTTGGGCGTTCAAACTAGGTGTCCAAAAATATAAACTATGTACTACAATCTGAGAGTTTTTTTCAAAAACCGTACAAGAATTTAAAAATCACCCCTCAGAATGTAAAAACTCACATCTCAGAATGTAGGAAATGGCATTTCCGAGACTCTAAATTTCAAATTTTCCGGGGGGGCATGCTCCCGGACCCCCCTAGAGCGTTTCTACTATGTGTTAGGTCCACACAATAATTTGGGTTAAATTTACGAATGTTTGGGGGTTAAGGTTAATGCACCCTGTTGTAATAAGGATCTACACTCGGTAATTTTGTATTCTATTACGGATCTTTACTCGTGTTATACTCGACCATGTGGTCTACACTCTACTCAAACTCATCTTTTCTTGACAACAACACATTCTTCCTTTCTCCGCGGGGCGGAAGTCACGTGGTTCGTGTAGTAAATATAACAGGTAAAAGTACTTGCGTGTTCATCACGCGATGTCCACGTGCGATACTATATTACATACTCCCCCCTTGATAGACTGGGAATGTCTATCAAGCTAACTCTTAACATCAACTAACAAATTAAACAGTTAAATGTTCTCTTCTTCAGCTCGTTCCACAAACGTAATTGGAATTTCGGATGCACGTTCCTTTGCTTCATCGGTTTGCAATTCTTTCGGGTATAGCTTCTGTAGAGCCGGCTCTGTATGATCTTTTCCCGACTTCCGTAGAGGTCTGATCTGTATGATCTTTCCCGCTTTGTTGAAAATTCTCACGACGGCTGCTCGAACCTTGTCGTCTCTTCCTTTGATTAACTCTTCTACCAGTCCCATACTCCAGTTCAGTCTCTTGACCTTGTCTTCCTTAACCGACACGACGTCATCGACATTCATCTCAGGACCATCTTTTTGTCTTGGTCGATGGTGTTCACGTAGTTGGGTCAGATACTCCGATTTCCATCTCCTCCAAAAATGATTCAGTACCGTTTTGAGGTATTTCTCTCGCTGGAACGCATCTTCACTTCCTTGGCTTTTCTTGACTTCTTGTGTTTCTGGAGGTCCGGAAAGTATTCGCCTTCCAAGCACTAAGTGGATGGTGTCAACGATTCATCTCCATGTTGATAGACGTACGTTAGCGGCCGGGAATTGAGTATTCCTTCTATCTGGATCAGTAATGTGAGTAACTCTTCGTAGGTTAGTCGGGCGTTGCTAGCGCTCAGCACCTTCTTTAGACATCTCGTGACACACCTCACCATACGTTCATAAAACCCACCCCACCAGGGGGATCTTTCCACAATAAAACGCCACTTGATGTTCTTGGATGCGATGAAACTTCGAAGTTCCACACCTTTGAAGGTTTTCCCGTTAATCGAAATCACTAGCGACGGAGTTCCTCGTCCTCCAATAAAGCGCTTGAAACTTCGAATGAAGGTTTTACTGGCGTTGTCGGGCGCTAGGTCTAGATGTATCGCACGGCTGCTTGAACAAGTGTACATGTCTTTGGATTGTGCGTAGATGTCCTTGACGTATGACGGACCTGCATAATAGACGCCAAATCTGGTAAAGGCAAATTCGCTGCTTAGACGAAACTCTGGCAATGGTGGTGCAGCTGGATTTCCATACGGCTTGCCTTCTAACTTTTTACAGATAGTGCACTGAGAGAGGATTTTCTTAACAACTTGACGACCCTTCGTGATCCAAAACCGTGATCTTACTTGTGTCAACGTCTCTCGAACTCCGTTGTGCATAACATCATCGTGACTGTGCAAGACGATTGATCGTGTTACGTGATGATCACTGGGTAATAGGATCGGGAACTTGGTATCGTAAGGCAAAGGCGATGCTTCGATTCGACCATGACAGCGGATTATTCCTTCTTCATCTTCGAACAGTGCGAGCGACTCTTTCACCTTCTTGTAGCTTTTCATCTTAGGTATTGAAGATTGTATCTGCTTAATCCACGCCTTCTCTGCTGTGTTAATTTCTTCAGCTGTAAGTGAACCTTTGGCTGAGTCAGATTTCTCCAAGCGACTCTTCAGGTTATTGACAAACCTTAGAACATAGGCAGTTACTCGTAGGATAGTTCCAATCTTGCTATACTCCGATGGATGTAGTAACTGTTCAAGATTGTACCCTTGTAGAGTTTCAGCACTAACTACGGCGGCAGTTAGCTTTGGTCGGGTTGACTTCAGCTCTTGGCCATAATCAGGATTGTCGTCGGGTTCCTTGAATGGTTGATTCGGCCACGACTCTTTTGGATCCTGCAGGAAACTTGGGCCATGCCACCACTTGTCGTCCTGGGTCAACCGCGTCGCTAAAGCACCACGAGATGCAATATCAGCAGGATTCAGTTGCGTCGGACAGTATCTCCACGATTCAGACGATGTCAGCTTCCTAATCTCTGTGATTCTGTTCTGTACGAACGGCTTGTACTCTTTATCGGTGTTTCTAATCCAATGTAAGGTGGTAGCCGAATCAGTCCATAACGTGTCCGAGTCGATCTTAACGATTTCTTTGATTGCTTCCTTTACGCTGTTAATCAACCGGGCTGCTACCAAACAGGATAGCAATTCAAGACGAGGTTTTGTGTGCTTCGTCATAGGCGCTACTTGAGTCTTCGATGCGATGAGGTTGCAGTGTATGTTGGATTTGTGTTCACATCGAAGGTAAACACACGCACCATAGGATGTTTCCGATGCATCTCCGAATCCATGGATTTCGACCGACTTTATTTCGTCTTCGCACAAATCTTCACAATAACATCTGTTCAGGAAGATGTCGTCGACGTCTTTGAGGTTGCTAATCATTAACTGCCATCTCTGGGTAATATCCGTATTCAGTGGCTCGTCCCATTCTGACTTGGTCTTACATAATTCTTGAAACAGTAACTTGAACATTAATACAATTGGAGAGATGAGACCCAAGGGGTCGTAAAACTTCGCGGCTGTGCTGAGAACGATTAGTTTCGTCACGACTTCGGAATTGACGTCAGTCAAAACCTTGTTGAATTCAATCTTGAATTGGTCAGTAGATGGGTTCCAAATCTGTTCGAGTACACAAGACGTTGTATCAAGAACTTCTGGAGGTGAAGAGTCGGTGTAAACGTCATCTTTCTGCATGGTAAGACGTTGATCGACGCCCTCTTCTGACTTGGAAAACTCTGGATTCTCCTGATACTCTTCCATCAACTCTTGGGAATTGCTTAACCACTTTCGCATGTTAAACCCTCCGTCCGAAAATCGAGCTTTTACTTTGGCGGAAAGTTGCGAAGCCGAAGGCACGTCACAGGAACCAGACGCGAAGTCATCGACGTAAAGAGATCGCAAACCTCCTTGACAAACTCTGGATCAGTCGTAACATACTGAAGAAGATGATGTTTCAATGTAGCATTCAAGATGAATTGGCTTAAAGTGAGTCCAATCGCAGTACTTGAACTTGGGGAGCTCCACTCGATGGGTCATCAACCCAGAGGAATCTCAGGTAGTCACAGTGTTCTGGCGCAATGGCGATGTTCAGAAAGGCCTTTTCTATGTCAGCTGTCACAGCTATCGGATGTACGCGGAACCGAACAAGGATGTCGAATATCAATGGCGTTAGAGGAGGACCAACATAAAGGCAATCATTCAAGCTTGGACCGTTGTTTCTCGCAGACGCATCGTAAACAATTCGTAATTTAGTTGTGTCCTTGTCCATTCTCACAACTTCTTTGTGCGGCAGGTAGTGAACGTTTCCTGGTGACTTTATTTCTTCTGCTTCAACAGTTTCGACTACTCCAAGGCTAATCTGATCTTGGATGACCTTGTGATACTCTTGAAGAATGGCTGGACTTGTTCGGAGACGTTTCATCAGAGATCCCAGTCTCTTTATGCAGACAGTATAATTATCTGGAAGGAGTGGGTGTTCTTCCTTGAAAGGCAGTTTGGCTTCGTACCTTTCCCCATCGAATTTCACTTCTTTTGTGAACTTATCGTACACAGAAGGTCCTTCTTTCCGAATCCCAAGTGTTTCTAGATCCCAGAACTTACCAAGTTCAATGACCAGATCAGGTTCTTTCTCAGACTGAATTGTTGAGGCTTCAACTTGCAAAACATGGGTTGAGCTCAGGTTGACAGTACACTTCGGGCCCTTGGAACAATTGGTAATCACTGGTCCAGATAGTACCCATCCAAGCGTGGTCCAGATGGCTACAGGTCCAGGATTTGTACCTCTTCTTGTGATGTTGGTGATAAAATTCCAATAATAATCAGCTCCGATTAAAATGTCAATTTCAACATCATCAGATGCAGTTGATGCTTCAGCCAAATGTAATCCTTGAAGGTATGGATATCTTTCAACAGCTGCTTCGATGGTTTGATTACTGATTGGGCTACAAATGGTTAGTACAACATATCCCTTGGCATAAAGTTCCATTCCATCTATGGTTGTAATTGAATTTGTACCTTGGTTGTATTCCCTTTGACTTGGTGCCTCGTCACCAAATGCTGTAATTTGCAGAGTGTCACTTCCAATGGACTGCAACTTCAGATTGTCCTATAGATGCTGTGTGACATATGTACGCTGGCCGCAGGAGTCGAACACAATTCTGGCTTTCACTTTCTTCCCTGAACCACCAGGTTGACCAACTAGGGCTTGAGCTGTTTGCAATAGCACGGCTGTACTACTGTTGACACACAACGTAGAAGATCCAGTGTTCTTGGGGTCGGATGTTTCATTATTCTTTTCTGCTCCATTTTGGTTGATCCTTTCTTCTTCACAAAGCGATGTATGGTGTCGCTTGCCACACTTCTGACAGTTGAACTTCGATGGGCAATTTCTGGCAAGATGACCTGGCTTTAAACATGAAAAACATTTCCCTTTCCTTCGTAGAATGGCACGGCGAGCAGAAGCAGTAACCACAGAGCATTTGAGGGATGGATGTTGTTGTCCACAGTAAGCGCAGTAAGGAACGAAAGGCTGATTCTTACCGGACAGCAAGCTGGAAGCAGAAAAGGGTAATTTCCCTTTATTTCGCCCTACACCATCCTTTTTAGTTGTCGAGAATGAAGTATTCATCATGCTGCATCGCTCTCTGGCTTCTAGCTCGGTTTTGAATTCATCCATAAATTTATCTACATCCCAATTGCCCTTTTCCAACTTTCTACTGATAACCAATTGCATTTCTTCAGGTGATTTACTGACAATAACAGGGATCAACAAGCTGCCATAGGATTTTGATGAGATGCCCAAATTCTGGAGGCTTCTAACGTGGGTTTCAATTTTATCAAACAAACTACGAATCTTCTGCAGATCACTGATATCTTCTACAGCTTTTAATTTCAATAAGGCACCCATGTGACTTGACACAATGATTTGAGGGTTGGCAAATCTGTCTTCTAGCAATTTAATTGCATGTTCATTGTTTTCTTTTGTCAGAGAAAACCCTTCAATCGCAGACGCTGCTGGACCTTCTAGTACGCTTCTTAAATAGTTGAATTTGTCGACCTTAGATACATCAACATTTTCGTGAACTGCTGCTGAAAAACTGTCCCAAAAGGAATGCCATTGAATTGGATCACCCGAAAAATGTTTCAAAAGCAGTTTTGGTAAACCCGCTTTGGCTTTTGGCGCTGAAACAGATGCTGCTTCACTCAAGCCACTGCCATTATTATTATTTCCTGAACTGTTAAGCATTGTGTTCGTATTACTTAACACTAGCTCAATTTTAACGAGTGCTCTACTGATCAACTCACCAATTTCGCTGCTCTCGAATATCTCGTTGATTTCTTCGTCCTTTTCTAACAGCTCCATTATTGCTTCGTCCTGCTTCTGTAAAACATCCTTCTTGTCATTTAAGGTAATAGTTAAACTCTGCAGTTTCTCCTTTTCTAGTAGCGACCCATCGTAGTGCTCACAAGCGTCGTTTACTCCTTGAATCGTTTTTGTCACGAAGGCACGATGACCTCTTCGTACTCTCTTGATTTTGTCTAAAGACATCTTGAACTCACGAAATTTGAACCAACTATCCGGCTCGTCGAAGGACCATGTTGTAATAAGGATCTACACTCGGTAATTTTGTATTTTATTAAGGATCTTTACTCGTATTATACTCGACCATGTGGTCTACACTCTACTCAAACTCATCTTTTCTTGACAACAACACATTCTTCCTTTCTCCGCGTGGCGGAAGTCACGTGGTTCGTGTAGTAACAGGTAAAAGTACTTGCGTGTTCATCACGCGATGTCCACGTGCGATACTATATTACACACCCGAAACGATCATATATATTTTAAAATCACAATTTTCTATATAAAAACTATTATATAGAATTAACATGAAGTACCAACAATTATGACGTCATATACCGATGACGTCATATACCTATGACGTCATCATTTTGTCCCCCCCACTCTCCCAGGTCTGGCGACGTCACTGAAGAAGACCTCGCAGATATCGAAAAATGAAACACAACAATAGTTTAGTAATAATAGTTACAATAGTTTAGTAACAATCAGTTACAATAGTTTAGTAACAATAGTTACAATAGTTTAGTAACAATAGTTTAGTAACAATAGTTACAATAGTTTAGTAACAATAGTTACAATAGATTAACCATTGTTGTAACATTGTTGTTCATCGTTGTTATTCCGTCATGCTGTTACAACATGTTGTATCATGTGCAAACAACGTTGTTGGCTATAAAACTGTGCTGTTGGAACAACTTGTTCATGACTGTTGGTTTATCCATGAACAAGTTGTTCGAACCATAAGTGAACGACTTGTTGACAACTTGTTCACGGCGAGCAGCACAACATTGTTCACGGCGAGCAGCACAACATTGTTCACGGAGAGCAGCACAACATTGTTCACGGCGAGCAGCACAACATTGTTCACGGAGAGCAGCACAACATTGTTCACGGAGAGCAGCACAACATTGTTCACGGCGAGCAGCTCAACATTGTTCACGGCGAGCAGCACAACATTGTTCGCGGCGAGCAGCACAACATTGTTCACGGCGAGCTGCACAACATTGTTCACGGCGAGCAGCACAACATTGTTCACGGCGAGCAGCACAACATTGTTCACGGCGAGCAGCACAACATTGTTCACGCCTATTGACAACCGTGAACAAGTTGTGCGTTTTCACGGCGTGTAGGAGGCGGGCTAGCCCGATTACCAGGCTGATTTTATGTCACAAAAATCTTATTACTGGACTACTTGAGAAATTGGCTTTGTTTTTCTGTAAGTATAGCACACAGGGCAATTATTTTTTGTAGTCAGAGAAAGATTTTTTCATGACATAAAATTTGCCCTGTAAATAGTTATTTTTACTTGTATTGATTACGTGGCCAAACATGAAAGGAACCCTAAAGCAATATGTCATTGATACAGTATTTTATTGCATGAGACGCCGGACGGCTACCCGGCCATCATCACTACTAGCACAATTTTCATTTTAATTGCACTTTGAACGAAAGAACTCTAAAATGACAGTGAGAAGTATTTCATTTTAAACTGTAAGTGATAGAAATACTGTGTATTGTAGTAGAGTATAGAGGATCTTAAGACAACGTTATATATACGTTTTATATCATTATAGTTAAAAGTTAGCAACTTTGTTTAAAGTATATAGATCATCTGAAAGAGCACTGACTGATACGATTGTCTAATAAAGTGTTGTTGTAAAATTAACAGCTGATTACACCGACCCAGTGAGTATCTTTAGTCATCCTCTATTAAGCGGCCACCTGTATTAATTCCTCAGTTTTGCATTGCGCACCTTTTCTGCGCATAATTCTGCAATACTAATTCAAGGTGTACCGTAATTATTCGAATAAACGCCGCGGCGTTTATTAAATTTTTGGCGCTTCAGGTGCGGCGTTTATTCGAGGGAGGCGTTTATTCGAGGGCGGCGTTTATTGCAAATTTTGTAACAACAACTGTGAATTTATTAAAAAACTAAGAATAAAATTCATATGTCTTTTAAATATATATAAATATATATGAAAATTGAACTGTTCACTGTCTTATATAATGACTAAGTTTCATTCTATTTCAATGTCACTGTCTCCTTCGTGGTCCGAGTCTAACAGCTGAATAGTAGGGCATGCCTCTTCAACATCGGAAGACGTGTATTCTTCAGTGTCGAAAGGATTCGTTTCTGGCTCGTCGAGAATATCCAGTTGTGATTTGCGCATAGCAGAAGTTTTAGAGAGAGAACTAAGTAGCAAAGCTATGAAGTATAGCCACTTTGAACTAAATAACATTGTAATCGAGAAGAATAAATATCCAAGACTGCTTTAGATTTAATGTTGTCTTATTTTTTAAAGATAAGTACCGAATAAACGCCGCGGCGTTTATTAAATTTTTGGCGCTTCAGGTGCGGCGTTTATTCGAGGGCGGCGTTTAATAATATTTTTGCTTGTCCCTGCGGCGTTTATTCGAGGGCGGCGTTTATTCGAGGGAGGCGTTTATTCGAATAATTACGGTATCCAAGTGTCATTAGTGACGAAAACACATAAAAATGGCACTAAGGAGACTTAATCAGCTATAATAACTTTGACAAGAAGATACTAACTTAATTCTTGGTTTTCGAAGAAGATAAAGAAATTTGTTGCGTGATATATAGATGAAATAATAGGGAAATGCTCTATGTTCAAGCTTTAACCATTGTTTAACTTTGTGCAGTGATGGATTTACAGGGGGGTGCACCCCTGGCCTTGGCCAAGGGGGTGCCAATTTTTGTCAAATCCAAGTACATTAAAGAACGCATTCATTCAATGTCCGTGTAAACTTCATAGGACCTAGGTATTAGGTATCATAGCTATCTGCTATCATATGATTCATAGGTATTAATAGGTATAAAAAATTTTCCGGTGGACTTCACCCCCCTACCCCACCACCAACTCAGCCCCTGGACCATGCCGGGGGCTGTGTTCCCAGACCCCTGCCATAGCTGCCTCAGCGGTGCTCCACCCTGCCTCGGTCACGCCGCAGGCCTGATCTCGCTTCGCTCGCTCAACACTCCCCTACCAGATCAAGCTGGATCCATCACTGACCTTGTGTACGGTGACCCCAACGTTTTTTTTCAATCATTAATTTCCTCTACCAGCTTTACAGCATATATGAAAGAATCACTTCGAGAATTTGATATAGACCGTTTTAATAAGTGCTGAGTACGTCATTTTTCTCCATTGACGTTATTTTCAGCCTTTTGAATATTTTTGAAAATATACAAAAGCTAAGACGATAAACAAAATTGAAATATTAAAAAAAATATTCAAAAGAAATTGACGTCAAAGGGTGAAAATTATGTATTCTATACCTATTAAGGTGGCTCCCTACAGTAATTCCAAGAAGGGACTGGTAACGAGTATGATGTCGGCACATGCGTAAATAGCAATCTTGTCGAGTTGATATTCTGTCACGTCAGCAGACGTCCGAGCGATACAAATGCTCAAATATCACACATTTGCTTCGGTAAAATTCTTTAAAATTTAGTGCATAAAGAAATAGGAAAAACGTAAACAACATACTTAGTTTTAAGAAAATTTCATAAGACAGAACTTTTTTTAATCCATTAAGTTTATAGCGAAAAATCTGTCTTGACAACCTTCCCTAATATTTTGCTGTGGTGTTCTATGTGGAAAAAACTGACCAGATGACAATTTTTAGAAATTTTGACCGAAGAAAAGTCATGATATCCGTCTAAATAAACGAAAACCGTGAATATTTGATAAATTTCAAACATCATTATTACCATGGTAACAGTAGATATTAGTTCATAAGTTTGGTTCTCCTTTTGCAGTTCAGTATACAGAATAATTCTGTAATAGTTATTTTAAAGACTGCAATAACTGTAGAATCTGACTGAACGTAACACGCCATGAGAAACCTAAAACTATACGAAGCCAACTTAAAAGGGTCTATATCGTACGCTTTTCTTTTTTGCGACTTCAAAAAAAGATGTAACAAGAACGAATGTGGACATTCATTATCAAAAGCTCTTTCATAACTCGAAATTTTATTGTTAAACATGACATCTTCTTGACATTCTACAGAAAAATACTTTTATTTGCAGTTCTTCATTATGGATAGTTGTCTGATAACACTGCTTTCCAAATATAGGCGCGTCGTATTAATTTTTTCCACCAGCACATATTTCATTTGTATAGGTAATAGCATGGTTTTGAGTGCAATTTGGAAAAAACATGCACGAGTGAGATTTTCAAAGACTATCAAAATTGATAGGTCTTGAAAACTCACAAGTGTATGCTATTATGCTGTATGCTATTACTTATTAATAATATACATGATAAAATGTCTAAGTCAACTGTACTTACACATATAGCTGCCAAGTTTGAGTAATACCCAGGCGTGTGAACGCATATCTGGATCTCTGAAACGGCATTTCCCGCATTCTGACAGCTCATTTGTGAAGAATTTTAAAAGTTTTAAAACGTGATTTTAACAGCGCATTTTGTCATATACTGCATGAAATTTGGATCTCTGAAACGGCACTTCCCGTATTCTGACAGCACATTTGTGAAGAATTTTAAAAAACATGATTTCAATAGCGCATTCCTCCGAGTCCATGTCAGCCATATTTTTTTGTGTACATCTCATTCAGAGCTGAGCCCCGGTTCTTTTTGGCCACCGCGTGCATGAAAGTCTTGTCCCCAGACTGCAGCAAGCCTCTGCGAGACATACGCGCGACTCATAACTCATTGACTCGGGAAACCTGCGGTCACATTTAAATTTTAATTTTCCCAAGAGATTGTACACATTTGGGGATTACGAATAAGATTTAATTCGCTTTTAGCAGGACTTCAAGCGTTAAGTATTAAATACCAGCACGGAGCTCCACAAACAAAACTGAGGCGTGAGATCACTTATGTCCCGCGTGTGAGCGTGAGATTTAATGCTGAGGCGTGTTTCACACGCCCAAGGCGTGAGACTTGGTAGGTATTCTTACATTATTACAGTTCCCTTTCGGCAGTGTCCACTCCTCGCTTTGCTTCTTCTACCACTACTCGAGAAAGTTTACAAAAAGCACTAAGAATCTTCTAGTTTTCTAGCAGGTTAGCAGGTACTTTACTTGACAACAGTAAAGAATAATTAGCTTCAGATTTTAGCGAATTGTTGTTCTCGATTTCAAATCCTGGCCGCCATATTAGTTTATGTTGCAGAAAGAGCCTGGGCACGAGGTTGGAAAATGCCATCCGTCAAAATCCGTTGTAGAACGTTGATTGGCTCGTGATTTCAGTTTTTATTGTTTTTGATTGGTTCATTGCCTTCAAAAATTTGCATTGTATTTCCTTTTTTCTGCACTGAATTTCTTTAAAACTGCACTGCTCATAGCCAATCAAAGTTGAGAAATTTTTTAATATATATTATTAAAATATTAATCAGCAAAAAACAAAAAGATTGTGCGCTGTAAAGACCGTCTCAGCATAAAAGCACAGCTCATCATTATAGGCGCTTTAAAGTTGGCTTTTCCAGACCAAATCTTGATTGTCTCTGTTCTATTACTTAGTCAGCGAATTTGATTAAAGATTCAATGAATTAAAATTAAAATTTTATTAAAAATACTATAAAGACCTGTCTCTTTATATAAAACACAGGAAAAAGCTCGTAAACTTTCTAGTCTAGCCATTTTCACTTATAGTTTAGGGTCTTTCAATACGGTTTGATTGAATTAGTGCAAAATGGACAAAAAAATATTAAAGCCTTTGCAAACCAAGCCGAATAATCAAAAGGTTTTGAAGATTTGCCTATCACGAGGGTATCAACAATTTATTAGCAATTTATTAAATACCGTAGAATTCCGAAAGCAGAATACCGTAGAAAAAGATACATGGACCAATGAAATTACCCCATTGTCGTGCTTATAAAGCCGTACTGGACTACTGTTGTTATGTACATTTAATTTGTTTAGTCGAAAGCTAATATTTCGAAGAATACTGTTTTGACTATGTTCTTGCTGCCTATGCAAACAAATAAGCGTGAAAGTCAGTTTAGAGCGTAAGGGGGTAAAAGGGAATTTTAAAATTGTAAACAAAAGCTCAACGCTAACGTGTTCAGCGGTCTGAAGCGACTGCCCGAAATAGGTTACTTGAAAGTTAATATTTTGCTTACTTTTGCTCAGAGCTTTACACAATTTACGAAGGAATGGTATTATGAATATGTTCTTGTTGGTCGTGTAAATAAATCTGTGCGAAAAGCTTTAAAAAAGCTACGTGTGTCGGGAAAATATATCCAGAGCGGCCAACCAGGGTGGGATACCTCAGCCCAGAAGATTGATAAAATTTTGACTCACTGAATCTTGATGACAAATTTGGAAAAAACAAATTCAATTCGTAGACATATTTTTGAAAAGACGCGAAAGGACGGGACGAGTCCCTTTAAAGGTTGGACATACTGCCGAAACAAGTACAGATAACGTAGTGGTCTAACAGACAGTTCCTAGTCCTCTTTTCTCTCGAACTTATTTCGGTGACGTCACAGAATAGGGATCGAGCGAGAGGACTAGCGGAAAATGTTCATCTTTATCTATCATGAATCCTGCTGGAGCTCGGATTCTTTAATCTTTATGAACGAGGGCACTTAAACAAACTTCTTCTTGAGAGCAGACAGCAAACGAGTAGGTTTCTTTGTTTTACATTACGTTAAAAGATTGTTACATACGCGGCTTTATAAAGTAGTGTTCGGCGTAGGAAGTGATTGTGTTGAAACACATTTATACAAATCGAAATATGCTATTTTCACGTTTCGGCAGTAGACCAGACCGACGCGAGTGTTATCTGCCTGTATAATTTGGGGCCAGTTTGGGGGCCAAGCAAAACATTTTATTTCATGCCCTTCACAATTGACCGTACCGAAAAAGTTGGCGACTTGTACATTTAACCACAATCCTTTGCGTGCAGTATATATTGTTTCTTGCAGACTTATTGGAAGATATGGTTGTAAAACGATGAACTTTGGTAGGAATGAAGTTCTTGCTGACTTAATCCATCTTAGCATGATAAACAATGGTTAGTTGTTATTTGAGCTGATTTGAGGTCGCAGAGCGTTATGGTTAAATGTACCGCCGCCATCTTTTTCGGTATCATCAATTTCGGTCTGCCGCTCGACGTTAAAAAGAGAGGCCTGGGAACCAGGCTGGTGGTCTAACGTTTCGAGCGCAACATGTCCTGAAACGGCCTTGAATTACCAAAATGACGAAAACTAGTAGGGGTGGTGTGGTCGGGGTCTGAGACTTTTTTCCTGGAGGGTTGTGCTTAGGTTTAGGGCCACCGGGGGGTTGTGGGTTAGGGTTAGGTTTGGTTTAGGGTAAGGTTTAGAGGGTTAGGGTTGGGGTGTGGGGGTTGGGAATTAGTTTTTAAAATTAACGATTATTGGTAATTCTTAAAGAAATACGATACTCTGATCCAAACACGCGGGGAATTGCGAGACTGGAGAAAAGCGTAACAAAACACGAGCCGTAGGCGAGTGTTTTTAGCTTTTCGAAAGTCGAGCAATTTCCCAAGTGTTTGGATAAGAGTCTCCAAACATGGAAAAACCCATTTGGTATTTCTTTTATAAAATAATCACAAGTGAATATGATATACTGTCCGACATTTTCAAAAAATCGTTTTGGCGGGAATTTTCCGTGTTTGGATACTCTGATCCAAACACGGCAATTGACCAATCAGGGCTCGCGTAGTATACATGTTATTTTATAAGTAATGTTTACAACACGAGCGGCCGTGTTGTATTGAATATACAATCACGAGCCGAAGGCGAGTGATTGTATATCCAATACAACAAGGACGCGAGAAACGAATTACAACAAGGACGCGAGAAACTTGTGAAATGAATAAATAGTGAAATCCCTTTGGGATATTGAGATGCTAATTAGTTACAAGCACTAGTGGTTGTATCGGAAGAGTATACATCCACTGGTGGTTGTAACTAATTAGCATCGTTGGTTTTAGTTTGTATGGGGTTTACAGGGGTATACATGTGATGTAATCTCTGAAATTGGATTGGCTGCAAAACTCATGAATTAGTAATGAATTTCACAATGGCATTTCGCACTTACTGATTATTGGTAATTCTAGCTAGGAGGACATGCTGTCGAGCGAAGGCCTTGGTCATGGGATTGGGTATTGGGAATTAGTTCTTTAAAATCGACCATTATTGTTAGGCCATTTCACAATTAACGATAATCATGACTCTAGAAGAGAGGATATGCTGCCGAACAAGCTGCTCGATCCACTCTTCTTTTAGAGATCAGTGTCTGCGCCCGACTAGATCACTAAAACAGCTTTCACGTTCTGATGATCAACATTTTAAAAACCAAATGAATATTTTACAAGATACAAAACTCTCTTAGAGTGAATAAAACATTTATACTCCCGAGTCTTGAATATAACATATTCTAAAATCTGTTTCATCAAACATGATGCACGATATTTTGATCGCTCAATATATATATATATATATTTACTGGTTTTACAACCGCAGTTAAAAACAATATTATTTCAACAAAGGGATGATGTCCGTTTCCTCGCTGGTGATTCCCGTTGTAATGAGAGTTTATAATTGTCTTCTTCTGTGTTGAATGACGTCGATAGCAAAAACTGCTTCATGTGAGCGCGGCTTGGAAAGTTGTACTGGATAGCAGCCATATGGTAGTGCCATAGCTGAAGTTCGGTACCTGCACGAAGAGAGGACGAGATTAGACGAGATTGACAATTTTGGCTAAACGATTACAATATATATGTCAGTGCTGGAAAATGTCCGGCAGCGCCGAAATTTCTTGTAAAAATTGTTTGCAGGGAATTTTTTGTATCTTGCAGGAAATATTTGTCAGTTTTTTTTAATGATTTTTTTTAAGTCAAAGTTTAAAGATAAATTTCCTATTCTTCAAAAAATTGAAAAGCGTCACGGTCACACAATCACACAATTTTGATGGGCATCAATTTTGATCGAATATCAAGTTTCATATTCGATGACTCACCTTTCTATGCTTGCCAAACCCAGCGGCGATTTGTAAACAATTCGAAAGTGTTTTGAAGGTTTATTACATGACCTTAACCTGTCTAAGTTTCGCATATCCTTGCGCAAATGACGCAACGATTTGTTCTAGAAAACAACGAAATATTTATCATTTCAGTATAGTGTTGCTGTTGCAGGCTGTAGCTGTCATTGTGCATTTGCAAGAATGCAAGCTGCTTTTATCTTATTCAACTGTTTCAGCAATCAGCATTTCCATTTTTGATGCTAGTACTTGTATTACATGGTATTCAATAGAAAAAGTTCGCTATTTCAAAGTATGTATAGATACCACATTCAGATAAATTATGGTTTTGAGATAGAAACTTGCAAGTCTGGTGGTATCACAACTTATAAAATTGAAAAATTCTAGCAGGCAGGAAATCGTTAATATAGTTTAGCAGGAAATATTTATTTTGGGATTTTGCCGCCAGGAAGAAAAATGCTTTATCTAGGACTGATATATGTATTTACTGGGAGCACGGGTGGTGTGTGCTGTTAGCGCGCTGCCTCTCACGAAAAGTTAAGCCTGGTTAGACGGGGTTAGTACTTCGATGAGTGACCGCTCGGGAATGACCCCATTATCGAGCTTGGAACTCATGTGAGTAGAGTTGTAGTTGATCTCTCCTGTGCTTCGAGGGTTTTTCGCGTTTTTCGCTGTTTTTCATCCCTCCGTAAAATCAATACCTACACCTTAGCTGCGATCTGTGTTCTTAACTGTGTGGTATACACCACTTTAATAGCGATTAATTAGAATATTATTTTATGTACATAAAAGTAGCGTGCTGCGTAGGCAGTGTAGAAACAACAATCGAAATATAGTAAGGTTAGATATACTGCTGAAACAGAGAACGTAAGAGTCTAACGTTTCGAGCGAAGGCCCTTCGTCAGAGAGGGCCTTCGCTCGAAACGTTTCTTTCTGACGAAGGGCCTTCGCTCGAAACGTTAGACTCCTACGTTCTCTGTTTCGGCAGTATATCTAACCTTACTATACTTCCATTCTTTTATGCACATCTTAATAAGCCTTTCTGGCCTTGTTTGTGTGTCTGCAATACAAAAGAATCTTTGCTTCATAACGAGGCCAGAAAGGCTCATTTATATGCACATAATTTAAAGTGAAATTTATGAAAGTGGTCTAAGGCGGCTACCTGGAGCGCCTTTGATATGCCTCGACACGGTCACGTTGATCTGCGTCCTTCGTAATTCAGCCACTGGCTACAAGTAAGAATTATTAGCCCGCAGCACTTTATCTTTTATCTTTATCTTTAGTGGGCTGTGCCGGGACTAGAGCTTACTGGAGTCTAGTTAGTTTGATCGCGTCTCGTTCCCACCTATACTCCCCAAGGGCACCTCGCTTTTCGCAGTCCGTTCGGCTTTCCCTGCGGGGTTACGTGTAGATAGTTTCTCTGTTTAGGTCAGAGCAAACATATAGTGGGTGAGGAAATGGGCGTGCCCCGCTTGTGGCGTTTGTGAAACGGACGATTATTGGGTCCGACTAATAACTCCGCGCTTCCGGTCCGCTTTTGTCGACCACAACTGCGAAAACTTTGGGTCATCACCTACACCCAAACTAAGAAGGCTTCTGATTGGTTTAGATAACCTAACCCAACACCTTCCCCTAACCCTAATCAGTAAGGAACATGGGAACGAATTGATAATGGACACTGTGATTGGTTACTTATAGCCAATCAGAAAACTCGTTCATATTACGTAGGTCTCTAAAAGCCTAATCAAACGAGATCGCATGCAAGTCATCGCAAGTTGGCAGTCACGCTATGAATAATTTCCTGAAAATATAATGTACCGTGACAAAGTTAAAACTTGTTTAAAACACTCATGAAACCTTTATTTTGTTAATTTGGGTGTTCGAACGACCGCCACAGAAATTTGTGACTGCCAACTTGCAATAACTTGCGTTCTCGTTTGATTAAGGCTTAAAACAAACATTTTGAATTCCACATCGTTTTTTCCATCTATTTTGACAAAATATAAACGAGTTTTTAAATGTGATTCTCAAACTCTTTAATAATTCCTGAGGGAAACATAATGGAAATCAGTTACCGAGACGTCGTTGTGAAATGTGGTAATAAACGCCCGTAAATAGACGAGTTTCAGGGTGTTGCGTGCGCATCGTTTTGGAAAGAAATTGGCGGGCTCTTGGCGGGCTCCCCACAAAGTAAGGAATGGCAAACAGACTTGCTAGCGAGCCAACAACAGCAGAATAACAATGTTTTATATCCAGAAACTGTATCTACATTTTGTTTATTTTAAACAGTTTGTTTACTTTGAGTGGAGCTTGCCAGTTTTTTTGAAAAATGATGCGCGCGCAACACCCTGAAACTCGCCTATTAAGACAATTTTCCCCCTCAAATTTCTCTTTAAATACTGATTTGTTTGAGAAGCTATACTCGAAAGTTGTTTATTATCGGATTTAAAAACACCTCAAAGTGATTTAATCAGATAATAAACGGCTTCTCGTGGTTGATCGTTAAAATATAAAATAAAATAATCAGTCTACGTACCTGATTCGTCACTGGCACTGTGTTCTGATCTACTCTTTTTGCACATTTCTTTTGTTTCCGGTGACTTGCCTGGGGATCCTCCATTTTCTGTTTTCGAAGCATGAATACTCTCGCTCGATGGAGCCTGGTCCATGCTCTTACTTCGACGAAACGAGCGAAGAAACGACATCCTCGTTCTCAGATTTGAACCGCTCTCCGAGACTGACAAACACTTCTCGGAAACGCTTCTGTTTCGACGAAGTTTCACTTTCACGGAATTCCGAATCGAGATGGGCGTGCTTGTCGAACTCGAGCGCCCGAGATCGCGGTGTTTCGACGAATTTGAGTTATTAGTAAACAGTCGTTCATCGTTCGTCACTGGTTTCGTATGAAAACCGAGCGTCTGGCTTCCCAGTGACGTGTTACTGGTCTGAAATGAGTTCGAGCTCGCTGATAAACTAGAGTTATCGCTGTTATTTACTTGAATACCGCTGTCGTTGCTGTGTTGCCAACTTCGGCAACGACGAAATCGGTTCATTCGATAGTGAGGTGTTCTTTCGGTAATCTTCGTGCATGAAGCTGGCAAATTTGGCGACGATTTCGAGAACCGGGCGTCATTCTCTCGGATTGGAGTAGTTCGTCTTCTAGCAAGACCGTTACGTTGTCGGTTTTCTCTAGACGATGATAGTTTTCCATTAGGCAGTGACGGTCTTGGGGTAGAAGGACTAGCTTCACCTTCATTACTAGAAGGCAAGTCTTTCGGAGAATCTGGCGTCGTCTTCCGACATGCCAGATACGTCTGCGTCTGCGCAATCTGGGTCAAGAAATCACCCAGGAACGGTAAACACGCGTTTCCTTGGCTCGTTAGACTATCCAGCTCTTGACGGTAAGCGGCAAAATTGTCTTCTTCGCTCATTAACTTGGTCAAATCACGAAAGTTTCTGAAAAAAAATTGGAAACAAATTAAGCGTTGGGTACACATAATTATCGTCGCTCCAGTTTTTAAATTGTTTGACGGTTTTACGTTTAACTTAGCCTAGTTTCTAGGCCTTTCGTTTCCGCCATGATCGGCCGTGTGGTCGGTTTGGGTTCTTGAGAAGACTGGGAAGAGGTTGGAAACGAGCCGTAAACAACACTGAGCGACATGATCTACAGCAAATTACATAAATACCATAAAGGATGTCTGCGAAGATTTTATCAAAGATCTTGGCGATTGAAAGAGGGAAATTATGGAATGTATTCCAATTGGAACTCGAAGTGAAAAGATTAATTGTTCAATTTTCAACTTTTGGCGGTTGGAGAAGGAAAGCTAGTGATAGGAAAACTAGGCCAGTGAAACTTCGTCGATCCGAGGAGAGTAGGCTTGTATTATTTTATGCAGATGGAAAGAGCAAATGTCGGAAAACACTTAGGACATCATAATATCACAACCCTTCCTCAAACAGACAATCACGCTGTAAAGTGAAAGTGTTTACACATTTTGTTAGGCATTCCCCCGCGGGTCCGTTCGGATCCGAAACGTTTTAGCCACTTATTAAACACGGAGCGAGCGCATAAACGGGAGTCCCGGCTACGCACTGACAGTTTGAAATGTCAACAGTCAAGTCAACAACGAGTCAGTGAGCTGGTGAGTTTTGAGAATTATCTTTTATTTATAACCTTTTTACCTTTCAATTACCCATGTAAATTGTAAAGAGAAGCATAAGAGTCTTAGATAAAAACAATTCTGAAGTGATTAAATTTGTTTGGTCAATGAATTTGTAAAATATATAAGCTTATATTATGACCTTGCTTTCAAACGATGTTTGAAGGTCACGTATAGCTGCTTTGTCTTTTGCCGTTTTTTAAAATAGAGTTCCACATAAAAGACAATACTTTGATATTTAACTAAAACAGACCATTTAAACGAAGACAAATAACAGTTTATTATATTTATTATTGGCAAGTTTAACTTAAAAACAGTAAACAAGTCTCAGAAAAGCTCCACTCTTCAGTCTTAGCCAAAGTTCCTTGGTAAGGCCGGAAGTAATTTTAGCTGTGTGGACCAATCAGATGCGTTTGGGCAGGATTGGCTGAGGTACTCAGCCGGTACTTATGCGCTCGCTCCGTGTTTAAATGGGTATATATAACTAGAAATACATAAATGCAACAACCCCTCGCCTGCTTTTATATGCTTTTTGAAATACACCCCACCCACCCCACCTTCCAATTAAAATAAGCACTCCTGATATAACTCTTCAGGATAATTACAGAATTTATGATTATGATGACCAAAATGAAAGTTGAACATATCAAAGGAAAACTTACAGATTTCATATTAAACTCTGGTTGTAAAAATACATTGTTTTTAGCCATTTACAAGGTTTCCAAACAATTACTTTTATGTTTTGCAATGGCAGGATTAAAAGTTAACAGCTCAAAAACTACATTTATCCCCGAGCCCGGGCGACGGGCCGAAGGCCCGGAGCCCGGTGAGGGTGCTAATCTCGACACGCGTGGAGTCCATTTTACACGCGTGTAGAAAAAGCGAAGGGAGACGAAATCTGTGAAATAGTTTATTTATTTATTTGTTTGTTTGTTTGTATATATATATGTTTGGTACGGTGTCACGCGGTAAGAATAGTTGGACACTGGTGACTAGCGACGAAGAAAACTAATAAATCTGTCAGTATTTCGGCTTTCGTTCAACGAAATAGAGCCTGTTCTACTTAATAATAAAAGAGAACAACGAAGAAAAGGATACAAACAGCCGGTTTAATATATCTTGAAGCGAAACCAGAGAACCTGAAGAAACCAGACGCCGTATGGTAAACAAAACTCGATCTGAATTGCATTGGTTGTGGTCACTCAGTGGTCAAATCATTTTACAGTTATAAACGGTAGGATTCTTGTCTTAATAACCTAAACAATACACAGCTTCACGTTTTCGTGCTTACCCTTTGCTCGTCCAAACCATAAGTCAGCTTAACTAAAGCTAACATAAAACACTTCCTTTATAAGCTTATGTTTATGTTATTCATTGACTTTGCATGGGCTTTGGCGATTTTTTTGCTGTATTTCCAAATTTTCGACTGAAACGTGGTCTGTTTAATAGTTCTTTCTGGGATCCGATTCTACTGAATTGTTTTTATCTCAGACTCTATTATAAATGTAATTTTGAGCTGTTAACTTTTAATTCTGCCTTTACAAAACATGTATACATAGCCACATAAGGGAAGCCATAAGCCATTTAAGCGCTTGCCAAAAATAATCCCTTTTGAATCCTATAAAAACAATATATTTTTTACAACCAGATCTAAATTTTGCTTTGATATGTTCAACTTTCAATAAATCAGTTAGTCATCCTATCCATAAATTCTATAATTATCTCGAGGATTATCATTTGCTTTAAAATCTGTTTGTTTTTATATTGGTTGTATATCAGGGGTGCTTATTTTAAATCAGGGTGGGTGGGGGGTGTTTCAAAAAATCATTTAATAAAAGTGGGTGAGGGGTTGTTGCATTCATGTATTTCTAGTAATAGGAGATAAAAACAACAGACAACCTATAAATTTCAGTCTGTATAATACAGGACAAAAGGAAATGAACAAACAAAGCCTATGAGTATTTATGATAGTGCTTGCAATTAAGTCAATGAAAAACATCACGTCCACAGTAGCAAAGGGAAAGCACGAAAACGTGAAGCTGTATACTGCTTAATGGGTAAAGCAAAAACTTGAAAACAACATATTAAAGGACAAGGTATAAAACTTATAAGATAGTTGCTAGATTATAAAGTTTACAGTAACTTACGAGTGAATAAAAGGGTTTATATTTAAAACTCTTGCCGTTCTTGGCGTTTACAGAATATATTAATGAATAAATGCTGATTACAATCAGCAAAATAAATAAAAACAAATGCCCTACCGTCAACTTTAACATTATTTTGAGACCACTGAGTGACCTGTGACCACAAACACTACAATTCAGATCGAGTTTTTGTTTACCATACGTTTGGTTTCTTCAGGTTTTCTGGTTTCTCTTCAAGATATATTAAACCGGCTGTTCGTATCCTTCTTTTATTCGTTGTTCTGCTTCTTTCCGTTTAAAACGAAACCATTTGAAACTATTTTGTTTCGCAAAATATGGAAATAAGCCTCCAATAACTATAAGTTTGCCTCAAAGCTAGTCACCAGTGCCCAATTATTCTTACCGCGTGACACCCTACGACGTATATATATAAACCATTTCCAGATTTTGTCTCCCTTGCTTTTTCTACACGCGTGTAAAGTGGACTCCACGCATGTCGAGATTAGCACCCTCACCCGGGCTCCGTGCCTTCGGCCCTACGCCCGGCCTCGGGGATTAAATGAAAAAGGTTTGAGAGATTTAAAGTGTCCAGGAGTTTGTCCTATTTGAAAGAACATTTAAAATGATAGAGTAACATCTTTTACAGTTTTTCGTTTCCTTGCTTTGTTGTTGAGATATTTCAGATATTTCGTACGTCACGTCACGTACGCATAATGAGTTGTCGGAGAAAGTTATAAATCTTTGCTCTTATCAAACATATTCTACATGTTCGGGTTGTGAGAGAAACACACCAACGTACTTCCTTCGGATTAATTTGGTTTGATAAAAGCAACGATACGATATACAACCTTCTCTGATAACTCGTTGTGCACACATGACGTCAAAATGTTTAATTAGCTTTTTAAACAAACTAAAATATCTCAATAACGAAGGAAGGAAACGAAAAACTGCAAAAAATGTTGCTCTGACATATTAAGTATTCTTTTAAATAACACAAACTTCATAGGCATTTAAAAATAGGAAGTGACGCCAACCCGAGGAGACGCCCAAATATTAAATTTAGAAGATCTAGTCAAAATGAGAAAAAATTTAATGGTGTTCAACGTTTTGCGTTTTTCAATACCGACAGAAGTTCGTAACCTGTTTACTTTGAATCGCGATATCCGAGAAAGAATGACGAGGACGCATCTAACTTAATCTGATCACAACAGAATTTTCTAAATCAGAATTGTCCCACAATAGACCTTATTCAAAAATGGCCGCCGAATTAGAATTATTTTATGTGCATATAAATTAGCCCTTATGACCTTGGTTTTAAAATAAAAATCCTTTTGAATTTCACACATGAAAACGAGTTCATAAGGACTAATTTATATGTATATAAAAGAATTTGAATTCGACGGCCATTTTTGAATAAGGTCTATGGGGTAATGCTTTTCGACTCGTTCCCAGCAGAACTTAAGATGATAACTTTACTGCATCTTCCTTTAAAGCAAATCTCAAACAATTTTTCCTTCATTTAAATTATAAAGTCGATCATCTTGAGCTTTTTGCATGTTGTACAGTAAATATTTTGTTGAATGCCGTTGCTATAGTTTATAGTTGTTAAATATTTCCTATTTAGATAGCTTTTATTTTTTCTATGTGCCTCTTCTTTTCGTATTGATTTTTTTTTATCTTTTATAAGACTATACTAGAAATACATGAACGCAACAACCCCTCGCCCGCTTTATATGCATTTTTTAACCTCACTCCCCCCCCCCCTCCCCTCCTCTAATTTCTGTTTTTTGTTGTATTAACCATTTATAGCCCAAGACCGTCCCATATGTTGATTAAAATCGTCTGGTGTTAGCCAGAATAAAATTTTTAAAGTGACCAATAGACTATACAGGGTTAAGGAGATAGCATGACATAGTTGCTTAACCCTTTATAGCCCAAGACCTTCCCATATGCTGAATAAAATCGTCTGGCGTTAGCCAGAATAAAATTCTTAAAGTGACCAATAATGGACTATAAAGGGTTAATAATGGCACACAGGTCAGAAAACAAACATCCAGAAAATTAGTTATCAAGGTTCATCTGTAGTCATGTATTGACACGCCGAAAGAACATGCGATGTCAATATTAAAATAAAACAACAACGAGATGAACCAAACGACAAATTTTCATTCAAAAATATATATAAACAGTGGCCAAGAAAAGACACAATGTCAACGTGCTAGCGTTGAAAGACAATTCTAGACAATATGTTATTTATATTAATCTTCGTTTTCCTTTTCAAGATTTCTTCCGTTTTAACTCAGCTAAACTGGTAAATACGAATCTCCCGCCGTTAAACTTTCTTCTGCTTTTGTCACCACAAACACTGCATACCAATTCAGTCTAGTCTTTTCGGATTGTTTTTCTCATTCGCGGTTTCTTACTTTTTTCGTTGTTGACACACTAAAATATGACAAGGCATCATTCAGCTCTCTTCATGATCTAAAAAGCCGTTTGTTTCAAAATTTCTTCATCGTTCCCTCTCGAGTTATGTAGACTACACCAGAGCAAAAATCTTTACCGGCTTTGAACAGTTTCAGCCAGGACACATCCTTCTTCTTTCAGTAATATTTCGGTCAGCATCGTTTTCGGTCTTTATCGTATTAATTCTTAGGCTTTTTTCAGTGGTTTTAAGTCGTACTTATTGTTGTCTTTTTCTCGCTGCCACATCTCTTGTTAGTCTTCTTTCTTTGGTCTTTTTTCATAGTAATATTAATGTACATTTTAGCTGAAACCACTTTTTCTGGCAAAGATTTCTTTCGTCATGATCGTTGAAAAACTGTTTCGTAATCCAACCGAACTTATAAATTATAATTTGCTGACGTAAATTTAAATAATTTGAATAAATTTAACAGGTTAGTTACCAGTACCCTGCTATTCGAACTGCGCAAGTTGTGGATTTGATAACATATATATATATATATATATATATATATATATATATATATATATATATATATATATATATATATATATATACAAACAGGTTTCAGAATTGCTTTCAGCTTTTCATCTCGCGTGTAAAGTGGACTCCACGCACGTCGAGATTAGCACCCTCACCGGGCTCCGGGCCTTCGGCCCTCCGCCCGGGCTCGGGGACAAGGGCCACTGGGAAGAATTATTTTTATAATTATGATGCATTATGATGTTTTAGTAAGTAATGAATGTTAAAAATTTGAGCAAAAAAATACACTTACTTTTTCCTTTTCGAAGACACTTCTTTCCATGTTTCTTTGAGACGATAAATAGGGGTACATTGTAGACCACCAAGAAGAGCTTTCAGTGAGTTGAAGTTGCCCATTGATCGAAGCTTGTTCGCAACCTACAATAGATAAAGCGTATAATAAAACACACACCCATACCGACACAAAGCCACCGCTTGTTAAAAGTGCCTATGAAAGGAAAATTAAGTTTGTCTTATTTGAAAGAACACTTAAAATGATAGAGTAACATATTTTGCAGTTTTTCGTTTCCTTGCTTCGTTCTTGAGATATTTCAGTTTGTTTGATATAAATGTCGCATGTTGCGACGTCACACGTGCATAATGAGTTATCGAAAAACGTTATATATCTTTGCTATTGTCGAATATAATCACTTGAAAATCTACCTGTTTAGTGTTCTGGGCGAAACACACGCACCTGCTTCTCTAGAATTATTTTGGTTTGATAATAGCAAAGATATATAACTTTTTTCAATAACTCATTATGCACAAATGTTTAATTTGCATATCAAACAAACTGAAACATCTCAAGAACGAAGCAAGGAAACGAAAAACGTCAAAATATGTTACTCTATCATTTTAAGTGTTCTTTCAAATTAGACAGACTTAATTTTCGTTTCATGTGCACATTAATATTCCAAACAATTTCCATATACTTGCAACCATTCCTCATTGGCAATGTTTTTGCCCTGTATTGAGAAATCCACTCCTCGTCATAGCCTCTTCCGCCAGTTCCCTTATAGTCCCCACCCTGCCGCTTCTCTATATTTCCATTGTTGTTTCAACACTGCCTACGCAGCACGCTACTTTTATTTCACATTGAAATGCTGCCTACTGCGGTGGAGGCTATCCTCGTCAGCAACAGATTCGCCTTCACACGGGCAAACACCGTAGTCACTGTCTTCGGTAGTTTGGGCGACTATGGGCATATCGCGCCTTCGACCTCTATAACTTCGGTTTCTGCATCGTTTTGACTGTAATCCGTGAGGAATCCTGACGAATATTTCTGTGGATTTTCAAGGCATTACGAACACTGGTTTGCAAAATATCCGATAAATTTCGGAAAAACCCACGAATTTCCCTATATAAATCTTTCCTATATAAATACTATTGCGACATTTTTATTCCTGCCCCTTTTTACGTCACTTCCGCCGACTAGTTACCAATGATTTTTCTCCCGGTCATGGTTTCGAAAACCCTCAAAATCGTCAACTTAATTTGACAGCAAAAAAACTCCATGAAAACGCAATTTTGGCCCGACAAGATATATTGCAATTTTACTAAGGGCAACCTGAATAATACGAAAATGTAACATCCCCACACGCGAGATAGGCACCATAATACTCAGAGATTATTTTTAAACTAAGAATATTGGACAAACCTGAATAACTTTCGATATGACTCGTACTCTCATAAGTGGATCAACTTCGAAAAGGATTTCGGAAGCAACGACAAGAGCGATCCGATTGAAGAATTCTACCATTGACATGACATTGGGAGAACGCAGGTACTAAAAACACAAAAGACAAATGGTTAATTACATGTACAATGAAAGCACTTGGAAAGCAATCAACAAGAACTGAACAAGGCGGTTGAAAATATTATTATTTCCAGTGTAGAGTTGACGGCATGAAGGGGCTATAGCAGGGGCTTGAAATTTTCAGCAATATCCAAGTGAGATATCATGTTTCTGAATCTGGTATCCCTTCTTGAAATCTAGTATCCCACTTTTGAATACTAAACATCTCAAGTTACAATATCTAAAATTAACTATAACAGTTTGTGAAAGGTACCTGTAATTACGCTACATTCTAAGACGTCACGTTACATTATAAAATGTTACGCTACATTGTAAAACGTTACGCTACATTATAATACATTACGCTACATTATAAGATGTTAGGCTACACATTCTAAGACGTTACGTTACATTATAATTTATAATTATAAGACGTTACGCTACATTATAAGACGTTATACGTTACATTATAAGACTAACGTTACGTTACATTCTAAGACGTTACGCTACTTTATAATACATTACGCTACATTGTATGTTTCGCTACATTGTAAGATGTTACGCGACACTGTAAGACGTTACGCTACATTATAAGACGTTACGCTACATTATAATACATTACGCTACGTTATAAGACGTTACGTTACATTGTAAGACGTTACTTCAAATTCTCTGGCTGTGCGCTATCGAAATTTTCATGGTATCCGGTCGGGATACTGAAATTAAGACTTCTAGTATCCAAAACTAAAATCTAGTACTCCGTGGATATCGGGATACCGCAAATAATTCAAGATAGCCCTCCCCCTATCTTTCCTATTCCGCCGTCCTTAGCTTACCTTATGTTTAGTCATCCAACCACAAGTGGACAATTCGTTCCAAGGAATCCGAATTAGTAATTCTTTGTCAATCAGGGTCAACTCTTGGGCTAGGTAGAGTGGGTTCATGTCAAGCAATTTCTTAGGTCTTCTTTTGGATAAGGACTCGTTTGATTCAGTTTGGTAGACTGAACTCTCGACGTCAGTCTGAGGAAGATCAGCCACGGTCTTTTCTTCTTCCGAGACAGATCGCAAGATGGTAATTGGTGAAAGAATTCTCTTGACAATCTTTTTCCTGATTGTATCCTTTCCTAAAACCAAATTTTTATATTTAACAAATAAAACATAAAGCTCCATGTGTTTGTACTCTTATAAAGGCACGTTTGACGTCATTTGAACACGAAAGAAGTTGAGTAGAAGCACGAGGCGATAGCCGAGTGCCTTTACACTTCTTTCGTGTTCAAATGACGTCCAACGTGCCTTTATAAGAGTACATATACACAGGAGCAGTACGTTTTATTTGTTTTATAAAATAAGAAGAAAAATCAAACTAAAAAGTGAGGTACTTTTGGAACTTGGCGGGCTTTCCCGGCCAGCTACGTCATTCATGATCTCTGTTCTCTTATAAATGCACGGAGCACAGCCAATCAGTGCGTGCGTAGAGGGTACCTTATTTTAATAATTTAGAACACAAATTTTGATCCAAACATTGAACTGAAAGGCCGGAAACAACTTAGTGTCTTGCGGGTACCATCTCATTAACCCTTTACTTGCCACAGTTGCCTTTTGGCAACTTATTAACCCTAAATCTTTCAGGCAAAAATCTCTGTCCCCCCCCCCCCCCTAAACAGAATTGGGCTGCTACACCTATGGTTAATATTGAGATCCAAACCAGTTTAATTTCTGGTTTAATGGGATTGGACTGCAGGGCTGCATTAACCAATGGGCACACTGGGCCACTAGTGCCTAAATTTCCAAGGTCTTGAATTCAGGATTATCCTGAATTGTGAAATGGTCTAGAAGGATAATCCTGAATATGAAAGAAATTAAATCCCAACCCACCACCTCAACCCAGAGCCCACCTCTAAACCTGACCCTAAACCTAACCACATTATTTATAAAGTAAATTGCACTTCAACACTGTTACGGTTTCATGGTGCCATTTGAGAATAATATCACTTACATATACAGTATACCCTTGGTGCGTAAAATCATCTGGCATTAGCCAGAGTAAAATGAACCCTTTCACTACGAGACTTCTTCTCTTCATTAGTAAAATCATCTGGCGTTAGCCACAGTAAAATACTAAAAGGCCCCAACCGTAGTGAAAGGGTTAATTTATTGATTTTTAAGTTGTATTTTTCAGTCTTAGCTTAACGTATGAATAACTGAGCTGACACTTTCCAATTCATTTTGTCCAGGTCAAATGATTAATTACAGTACAGTACATCTACTATTATCACAGTATTGTTACACAACTGTTGTGACTATGTTACATCATAGATGTACTGTATTGAAATAACTACATGTGCAGTGTTTTATCATACTGACCTGTGAATGTTGGCTGAGAGTTAGGAGGTAATTTGTTTTTCTCTTTTACTGGGAGACCTTTATAAATAATAAAAACAATAATATATAGTCATGTGAATCTTGTTGATACAACACAAAGACATTACTGTCTGCCTAACTGACAATATACCTGTGTCTGCACTGTACTGTTAGCGTCTCGATCTTCCAACCTTACTGTACCTAAAAAAGCCCTGATTAACAAGAACACAAGCCACAGCAGTTTTAACTTCTGTCTTGTTTAACCACCAACTTGTTTGGGGTTTTTTTGAGTTTTTTTATTGATTTGCCCATATAAAGTTCTACAAATTTTTAAGTTACATTTGGGCTGGGGGCCTACTAGAAACCTTAATAGGCTTTTTACTTACGACCCCTAGTTGTGATTAGATATATATATCTATATAAAAAGACTAGAGACTAGTAAAAGTGCATATAAAATACTTAAGAAATGGTAAACAACAGTGCAGCCCACAAAGACACAGGAAAATGACTCAGCATTTGTGGGCGTGAGAAAAATTTAATTCACACAAGGACACATTGAGTGTTCAATGAACCTTGGCAAATTAACCAACTGCATGTGGTATTAATAACCCTCTCCCAATCAGTGAATTTTGCTTGTGATGAGTAAAATCAGCTAAATCAACTTTTGAGAGTCACACAGATGCCACCCAGAAAAAATTAAATAGAAAAACAAAATCAACTTTGGTTACTCATTATGTTGGATTTAATTAATACAGTATTAAGAATTACCACAGCTTATTTGGATTTTTGTGGCTACTGCTAAACAGTGGTAGCAGTCTAGCCAAATACTCATAGTCTCATAGTCAGTGTGTTTGCTTGTCTGATAGCCATGGAATATGAATTATAAAAACACTAAGATAGTAGGTGTGGTGTCAAAATAAACAAGCAAACTGATCACTTTGAAAGAACCTTTGTCAAAGTGAAATGCTATACTGACAGTAAAAGTCAGATGGCTATCTCAATGATTCAAATCCATTATCTTAAATCATGTGCTATGTCAAACTGAAAAGCACTTGCTTGAGTTGAATAATAAACAATTGATGACCCCTACCAAGTCCTGTGCTTCGAGGGTTTTTCGCCGGGTTCTCTGGTTTTCCTCCCTCCATAAAATCAACACCTAGGTCTGTGATTCGTGGTCTGACATGTGTGTCATAAATGTGTCATAGGGCGGCTGCTTCGAGCACCTTTAATATGCCTTCAACTCAGCCACTTGAAATTTAGTAATGTAAATTGCTCTTGAAAAGTCCCTTGTGGGAAGAAGTAATTAAAATCTGTATTCTGTATTCAAACTACACTGTACACTATTTTTTTTTTCTTATCCCTTTAGACTTTTCAGTACAAGACTGTACAGTGTATGTCACTCTGATTAATGCTTTATGTTTTCACAAAAAGTGTTTGTGGTTTATTTATCTATGTCTATCAGGTAATTCATTCAAGCTATAGTCTCCTGTGACTTTGATTTGATATTAATCTAAGCAAAACAAAACAAAACAAAACAAAACAAAACAAAACAAAACAAAACAAAACAAAACAAAACAAAACAAAACAAAACAAAACAAAACAAAACAAAACAAAACAAAACAAAACAAAACAGAACCAAACCAAACCAAACCAAACAGGAATCTACTGAACTTATAGAACTTATAGTGTAAATTCAAACCAGACTAAACTCAATAATAGTGGCCAACTTTGTAATGTTTGGCTAAGTTTGTAATAAATTACTAAGTACTAACATTTTAAGATCAAAGAGAAGAAACACTATCCAATTAGAAAACCCTACAGTATAATACTCTAGGCAAGCAGGAAACTGAAACAATTTCAGACAGCACCAGTGGAACTCCTGAAATATTTCTAACAAATTGCAAAGCCATCTTCAGCTTTGTTTCTAGGCAAAACGTTGGAGGCAAGTTGAAAATGTTAAATGGTATTGGTTGGCGTCTGCCAAAATACTCACTAGGCATTAGGCCTAACACTTAACAGTTTTGATTTTGTATTTCCACGCTGCTTATTGCTTTAAAGAAAGCTGCTAACCCACTAATTTCTGTTACAGTATTTTGCACTGTGCCTGTATGGCTGTTAATAGTCAAAAAGCTGATCTCAACTAATAGAAGAGTAAACAATATGATGTAATTAAATAAATTTTATGCTGAACTGCCTAGTTGTGCAAACACAATCAATGTCAACATGCTGTCTGAAAATGAAGGAACTGCTGTATGAAGCAAGATTCAAGTTGAAGGTTGCATTAACCCTTTCATGCATGCCTGTTGTGAGATGTCTCCCCTTGACGATTTAAACCACTTGGCATATTTAGACAGAGTAAAAAGATAAAGTTGTTCCACAACAACAATGTACATGAAACGATTAATTTGAGGCTTATACATACATAAATTATATAGCATATTCTAGGGATTTTTAGTGAAGGAAAATTCGAGTGTAGAATATATACATGTACATTTTAAGACCAAACCGGGACCAGTTGCGAAAAATGCAACTACACAGGCCTTCCGGCAGGAATTGAACCCACGACCTTGCGATTCTAGTGCAATGCTCTGACCACTGAGCCATGGAGGCCATTGCCGAGAGGTTGATCACGAGTTCTGTATACATTAAGGTGGTAATGCCAGGAGATAATTGGGTTTATTAGAAGTAATATTGGGCATTTCACTCGATTACATAGCATATTCTTGGGATTTTTGGTGAAGGAAAATTCAAGTGCAGAATATATACACTCAAATTTTACACTCGAATATATTATACACTCGAATATATACACTCGAATTTTACACTCAAAAATTCTAAACTCGAATTTTCCTTCACCATAAATTATATGCTTCATTTCTACACGCTAGCCTCATCAATGAAATATGTTGGTTTCCATGAGCGGCGTGCATTAAATTGTCCACTGTAAATAATACATGGAACATATATAATGATTATATGATTACAGCAAGCAACGGCAAAATAAGTCCATCAGTTGCAACAATCATATTATAAAAAACCCTATATTATAAATATTAAATATTATTAAGTAATTTACACATAAAGGTTTACAGCATTAATATAAAGATTAAATACATGTAATAAAAGTAAATGAATTAAAGTGACTCAATTTCATCTCATGAATAACTGGCCTGGTGAGCCTCTTAAAAGAATTTATCGACTCAGCTTGTTTCGCTTCATGCAGTAAATTATTCCAAAGCATTGGCACCATTATATTTAAAGCTTCTTCTAAGAAATTTTCTCTTAGGCTTTACAAGTGCCAAGTTTGTGTTGTTATTTCTAAGATTATATCTGTTTTGATATTCATTGATTTTCTGAAAGGGTTCTTTTAAATTTGGTGCAGTATGATCATTGATTATTTTATACATGAGGACAAACTTTGTATAGTGTCGTCTTGCATCTAAGTTTTCCCACCAGAGGATTTCGAGAACATCATCCAAACTGATAAGTGGCGCTGGTAATTACTCTTGCCACACAAGATTAAAATTTTTGTAATTTGTCTTTTAAAACTTCTCCACAATTGTCCCAAAGTGGAGAGTAATAATCAAAGTAAGGGAGCACTAAGGCTTCATATATAACTTGTAATATACCAGCCAGTACAAAAGGCTTAATGTGTCTAATAGCTCCAATGCCCACACTGGCCTTCTTGCAAATCATTTCAATATGGTTTTCCCAGCTAAGTTTCTCATCTATCTGAACTCCCAAACATTATATTTGAAGTATTGTAAAAATTATGGTTTTTGGTCCAAAAAATCAACTTATATGCCACAAAATACAATATGAATATAGAACTTTTTGAACATACATGTAGGTCAATTTCAGATCAATTTTTGATTCATACTAGTGAATGACTACTGTATGTTTGTATAACACCTTTGCCATTCTTATACTTCATACATGTACATTGTACACTAAATTTTGTGACAAAAATTTCCTTACAAAGGGGCAAAGTTAATACAAGTTCGGTCTAAACCATAGGCATACATACAGGCAAAATTTTGTAAGGGGGCTGAGCAGAATTTGCCCGAATAAACTGTGACATCATATGCCATCACATGACAATAAATTACATCATCACGTCATTCTCTCGCATGGGTCAGTTGGTATAAAGTTTCTCGAAAATTACTTTCTCGCTATTGAGAAATTGACTGTCAATGCCATAGAACTCTGATCGATGTAAATTTGATATTTACATTGGTTGGAGAACTGCAGAAAACACTGTCTGCAAATGAATAGTCAGCACACCTGGATCCCATGCATTTGTCAATGCACATAGTAGCTGGTGATAGAAAAATAGTTTTCCACTGGCTGGTTTTGCACTAGCTCAGAGGCAGCATGATGGAATGAGAAATAACATAAAACCAAGAAGCTACTGTTTGCGTTCTAACAGTGGACTGAATCGACTGTTCTCCTTAACAATGAAAGGTGTTTAGACTTCTGAACCTCATGTCAAGGCAAGGCAAGTGTAGGGCAGGAAATTTTGAATTTTGAAACCTCAAAAACGTATTTTCTGCCCATTCTGGGAAATATTTTCAGTAGTTTAGCTTCCAAGCCATAACGTGATAGTATTTGGGGGCTGCAGCCCCCCAGCTCGTACACCTAAGGTCTAAACACGTCTTTTCCTTCTCTTTCATAATTACGAATAATTATCACAAAAACATGATTTATTCAATACAATCAATCTGTTATCACCTTCAGGCAACTGTTGAGTTGTTTTTGTTTTCCCTTTAATTATACTGTACTGCAATAATATCTTGCAGAATCATAATGCATAATTTTCACATAAGACATACATGTGAATCAATTCTCGGGGAATTTCAAATACTCATTTCAATATAGCATATCAGCTTCGGAGTTGAGAAAGATCTTTATTCAAATTGGAAATATTTGTGGTTTCATAAAAGATGCAGAAGATAAATAATTTATCCCATTCTAGAGCGATCTTTGGCCTCCCATGGATAGAATTGACAAACATTTCCAAACAATAAGGGGAAAAAGTGCAGAAAAATATGTCAGTAAAGCGGTGCATAGGTAATTTGGCGGGAAATGTGCACTTGAAAAGCAAACATCAGAGCTTACAGGAGATAATGGAGCGTAACATCAACAATATTTCATTTTACGGTAATACAATCCCATATCTCCACAGGGGCTCGTGTTTCAAAAAAACACCAAATCATTCAAATTCTACAGCAATTGTTGTTGGCAGAGAAAATAAAAGCACTATTCTTCATGTTTTGACAAGCAACCTAATTGAAGGTCATTCATATTTTGGATATTTCAACGTAGGAGTAGCTGCTTAATTTAAGCGTATCTGTTAATATAAAGAAACAGACAAAAAGTTGCCCTATTAATCGTTAATACTTAATACACAGTTAAGCATCGCTATGCTGGATGCTATAACAATGATCACATCTGCCATTGGCATTGATGAGTTTTAAAACTGCATCTTTGTGAATTAAGAGATGTTGAAATATTATTATGCACCTACAATAAAATAAAGTCGCAAAATATAATACGCGCGAATGTGTCTTGCGGGACTAAAGTTACTACATTTCAGTATACGTCAGAACTTCAGGTATCTACTAAACACTAAACAACTTCGCGTTGTGTTCTTACCTGCAGGAGACGAACACTCTTTGTTTTGTCTTGTGACAGACGATAAGGTCACAGCTTCCCTCTTGCCACTCGCGTCGTTTCCAAGTCCACCTCTCCGATCGCCCGTCACAGCGTAACTTGGCATTGACGCAACCTGACATTTGTAATCAACGGCGAGCTTGTTAACGAATACAACATGGTCCGGAACAGTGTCCTGCTGGTTCGAAGAATCCGACTTCGACCCACTAAGCTTGTTGAGCTTTTCCCTCCGTTTCCAAAACCTGCGAAAACTCAACTTGAATTTCCCCCCCGATGTATCAATTACTTCGTAGGCTCTCGGCTTCGGTTGTTCGCTCGCTTTCACCGTTTCGAAGCTTTCCTGCGCCACGCTTTCGCATATTGGCACTAAATTCTTTTCGTTCCTTTGCTGCGCAACTTTGGCAGCGGAGTTAAATTTCACACTGCTGGGCTGCGATATAAGCCGGCCGATTTGTTCGTTTAAAACGAACTCACGATTGCACGAAGCGTGTTGTTTCCCGAACTCCGTTCGATACTGCAACGTCGATAGGAAATTTAATGTGTTCTGAGTTCCCGACCTGGTCTTCTCTGCTCTGCTTGTGTAATCCACAAGTGCGTCACGCTTCGGTTTAAGATTACCATACCTAAGATCTTCATCTACAAGAACATGATCGAGCTCCGTTAGGTTAGGCAGGGATCTATTCCTTTCTGATTTCGAACTGTAGTTCAACTGAGGGTAGGAATTCGAACGCCGTAAAGATTCGCTCGAACGAGTAGGTAGGCCAAAAAATTCGAAAGAACCCCGCCGACGATCTCGATGTCTCGTTAATCTTCGAACGTGGCTTGGGTTCATCATCATCATTGCATTATTGACGTTGAATGTAGACATAGCGCCTAGACCTTGCCCTCGAACACACAAAGTCAAGCATCTCGGCAGACCTAAATCGTCCGCGCTGCTACTTTCGCTCAGCGAAGAACATTCGCTTTCCGAATCCGAAATGTAGTCGTCCATGTCGTCGAAAGTAACCTTTGGTAGCACGCGGCTTTTCGAGTCGAGTCTGTCACGAAGATCAAACGATCTGAGAAAGTCTGGCCACGACTCTTGTCTCTCGCAAAGCTGGTAAACACTCGTTTCATTCTCTGGATGCTTCACACTCAGTTTGAACGTATAAGGTGAATTCTTCACCAAGTCAATGTTGACACACGAACGAGAGATTTCAAGACAGTTGTTGCGTTCGCCGTCTACCTGTCGCCCCTCGTGGCCATCACCCACACTCAGTCCTGCCAAACAAACCCTGTCCTTCATTACGAAGATACGAGCATGGCGTACGTACTGCAAGTCGTTGTTGAGCTCTAAAAAATCCCCTTGGTACAAACTCTCAGACTCATAAGCTTGTAAGAACTTGCCGGTCACAACTTTAGCACATGACATGCTTTGTTGACTCGACTAGACGATCAAAAACTCACTGCCTTCGATCACAGATCAGTGAGATGACCTTCGAGAACATTCCACTAATATTTCACACATTTGGCGACGTTATCAACGAAGAATTCTTACAATGACGAAGGGTGTAATATGTCATTGACCGCCTTCCTATGTCTTTCTCCCAAACATGATTTTTCCGGAGAAAATAGAGCAGTCGGACCACGAAGAGCGTTAGTCAGACCCACGCAGAAAATCCTTCTCTTTGTCTTTCGCTTCGGTCGAGTTGTTGAAAACAAATTATGAATATAATTAGCATAATTTGGTGATGTCATCACATGTTCCGTGACGTGTAGAATGATTAGAACTCTCGAAAGGTGTTGGAGTGTTCGGGGATTTATATTTATATATCCGGTTTTACTAAGGAAAGTTTATATTATAGTTCATATACCAAATTAAATTAGAATAATTTACTGGTATTCAATTCCACGCTATTATTAAAAGCTAGTAAATCAAATGAGACTTTTGAAGTTTGGGAAGAAGAGAAGTATTGTACTTTACATTCAAATTTAAATTTAAAGAACGTTAGCTCCTGAATGGTTTTACGCTGACCAATATTCCAATATTTAATAGTGCTCAGCTATTGGCACGCAACTGTTTTGGCTATACGTAATTAAGTAATCGGATCAGCAATATTTGTTTTTACATGCACCAAAGTTTCAATAATACATCAATACTTTGAATTTTCAAGGCAGTCGTTTCGTGTTTCTTCTCGTCAGACAAAACTTGTCTAACAAAAACAACATGTAGATTATTTCTCTGATCCAGATGCTGTAACTTCTAGACCAAGCTAGACTAAAAAGGAGTAAATTCCTAGCCTAAGGCCATGCGCCCACACCAATCCATTGTCGTTTGAAAACGCCAAAACGGCAACTTTTTCCGATACGGTTTGGCCTTTCGTACGCACTAATGCGTCATCTTCGGCGACTGAAAACGCAACGGAGCTTTTTGAAAACGCTCTTCAGAGACGGAAAGCCGGAGAGCACACTATACTGGGAACGGCCGACAGCAAAAGTAAAACGAATTTACGCAAGATTGATGTCACGACGATTACATGATTTTGGTTGCAGTCATGCTGCGCGGCCTTTAATTGCGCACGCTCATTGGGTGTTTTTATGAAGATCGTTTCGTGTCGATGACAAAAACAATTCGAGAACGACATCAATGGTGTGGACGGAAAGCTTTCGATACAAAGGCTTTAAGCCGGCCTCTGTTTAATTTGAAACAAAAATGGAGTAGCGTTGACACTGCCAAGCCTTATATGTTCAATTTATGCTTCCAAAGACATGTGTCGTGACTCGTGCGAATGGTCGTGCTGAAGGTGCCAGTGTCGTAGGAAGCAAGTCGATGTTGGATGGCACGGCTATTCAAAAGCGCACTTTGTATATGGCTTCAAAAAAGACACGCACTTTTCTTTAGAAAAAAGGCCAATTCATCCCTGCCGCCCGGGTTCCTATACGGTTTGCGCGATTAAGTATGTATAAATTGAGCCTAAATGGCCTAAAACACACATTCCTGAAATACAATTTTATCGGAAGGCCGGAACCCAAGAAATGCATGCGTAGACTGGTCGTGACACGATCCGAATTTAGAGCACGTAAACATTCCGACAATACAGTAGAACTGATTCATGAGAATATTATGGAGTTGAAGATAAATTCCTAGTCTATTTGAAAATACATAATTATAATATTTGGCCTATTCTAGGGAAACCTCTACTAAATCAGCAGAAAAAGTCAAAATTACACACAGGGAGCCCACTCACTAACTTTGGAGCGCGGGAAATCACATCAAGGACTCAGGGGAAGAAAGACAACGGACTCCCCCCTGGCTTGACTTACTCGCCCCAGTCTTTGACGAGGTTGGTAGCGCGCGCTATATATTCGTTTGATCGTGCGGAAAGAATAGACATGGCACTGCCTTGTAAGACTGGCCATGTGTGTTTTTTTAGTAGCTAATTCTGATTAACAAACTGCCTTTAATTACAACGATAATCTAAGAAAACGTTTATGTCAAACAACACCACTAATTTGACACGGTTGTCCGCCATCTTGTTAATTGCATGCAACACCTGGCCTAATTAATTTATCATGACGTCACAATTATCTTATCAAAGCCTCTCTTTCGCGTTCTTATAAATTACCAGCCCCCCCCCCCCCCCAATAGACCTTTTCACCAATGGGGGCGCCATCTTAATTTATTCGCTTTTTATTATGGTCTATATATCCAAGGTAACAAGCTCCATTCAAAGGTCGATTGCGTAGTGTTGAGACACAATACGGTATTTTTTTCTTTATAAATACTTTCGTGACAACAATATCTAAATATAATAATTGTCATATTCGGGTAAAAGCAATATTAAATTCTCGTACGTATAAGGATACATTTGTCATGAATCTATCCTTATACGTCCGAGAATTGTTGCTTTTACCAATATGACAATTATTATGTTTAGATTTTGTTGCCACGAAAGTATTTATAAAGAAAAAATTACCGCATTGTGTCTCCAACACCCTGGATAGACCATAATGCATTGCGAATTCAAGATGGCGCCGTTATTGGTATAAAGGTCTATTGTAAACTATCTTAGGAAACATTTTTGGATAGGTCCTTTGGCGGCTCTTCCAAAACATGTTACCGAATTTGTTTTTCTAAATTGTTCGTCAAGCTTCAGTGTCAAGATTTTAGCAATCTTCTGGATAACATAACCGCAACAAAAACTCTAACCCTAGTCAGAAATCTGGTTTATCGTCCAGCTCTTTGGAAAAAACATATTTGACGACTTATTTTGGAAAAGCCGGAAAAGGACTGGACATTCGAGTCATAACCCCCACCTCTAAACATGACCCTAACCCTAAGAACAACCCCTGGCAAACCTAAATCTAACCACAAACCCCCCGATGACCCTAAACCTAACCATAACTCTCCAGGAAGAACGTTTTGCCGTCTCATTTCGTAAGAGACGGGAAAAGTAACATCCACAAAAACAAGTCAGTTCAGGGTTATTAAATAGGAATAAATAAAGCTAAGAGACCGTTCATAAAGTATTTACAACTTCGCCAAAGGTGGATATTCTGGGGAGTGGGGTAAAAGTCAGGTTTTTGCTGAAAAATGTCGAGTAGCGGAAACTAAATCTAAGCAGCAAAACAGAAGAATAAATATAGAACCGTACGTGCTGTTGCAGCTGATTACACAGCATATATATAGGATTCTTTAGTAGGCTAATCCGGATAATTTTAGAATTTTCTAACGATTCATTAGAACCATCCTACGTTATTGCGTCATCAGTGGGTGGTGGGTGGAGATTAATTTGATCTATTTTTGAAAACTCAACTACTATAATTATATATTTTATTTTCTAAGACCCCGTTTACACGATGCCCGCGGTACTATTTGAAAACGGAACAAAATCATCCCGTTTAGGCCTTGCTTTTACACGATACCGGCACAAAAATGACATGAAAACGGCACAAAATGAAGACGGGTTTCTTGATGGAATGAAATGAAAATGGAACACTAACCGGTATCGTGTAAACGCTCGCGCTCGTGCCGTAACAGTTGAGTACGGTAATCACGATATATACGACCACAGTATTCGGGTCAGCAGTATTCACAAAGTCTTCTCAATTCTCATTGGAAGAGAATAGTCACATGCTAATCCGTCATTATATTATACCGGCACCGTGTTAACGCAAGATTTTTTTTTACACACCGGTATGATTTTGTTCCGTTTCCAAATTGTACTGGCATCGTGTAAAGGGGGTCTCAGGCTACGTTTACACGGTGCTGGACGAATTCGAGATGGGTATCGAATTCGTCCTATTTCGCCGTGTAAACAGACGAAACCGTACTAATTCGAGAACGGTTCCGAATTTGTCTTCCAATTCGAGACCGGTTCTGGGGTTCGAGGCGTCGGTCCTGGGGGGCCCCACTTTTTTTTTGAGGGGGGGGGGGGGCAGAATAGGTTTGGGCCCCACTCCCACTTTTTAACAAGGCCAGTAATAAAGTTATGATTAACAAAATCACTAACCATAGCTAACCCACGACTTTGAATAAACTGATATAATAAAGAAATTTGTATGCACTGAGATATTCAATGTCCGGAAAAGTGTTGTTTTTTGAGTATTTTATGACGTTTTTGGACCTTTAGATTCTGTAAATCCTTATTCTAAAATGCAAGAAATGGCATTTCAGAGACTCTAGATTTCAAAATTTCCCGGGGGAGCATGCCCCGGACCTCCCTAAACATTTTGGGCGCTCCCCTCCCCCCCCCCCCCCTTTATAATGCCGCTCCGACGCCCCTGCTATTATCTGTAGTTTCTGGAGGTATTATCTGTAGCAAAAAGGAGTTATCATGCATGTACTGACGTGAACCTGGCCAGCTAGGCAAACCGAAGAAAAGCGCGGGAAAGAAACAACCGTATGTTTCTTGAACGTTTCTTTGGGTCTAAGGAAGCCCATTTTCTTTACATTTTCAACTGGAAATATATAATAAAATAATTATTAAATTCCAATTTTTTGATATGAAGATTATCAAGGTCTCAGACCGCATTATCAGCCTCACTCAGCGGCTCAGTCTTCGCCGCTTCGGTAGATAACACAGACTTCGACCTTGATAATTCTTGATATCAAAAAAGTCTCATGCAATAATAATCTACTCCTGGCAGCACGGCAACCTCGTACCCAGGGTACGAGGTTGGCAGCACGTAATCGTCGATTATTTAGCGCATGCGCCTCTTCCTGCACCATCAACTTCACTCTTACGTTCGCACGCAGACCACGATGCTTTATTTTCGATTTGTGCATAATTATTTATCGGGAAAAGTTATATATCAATCTTCGCTATTATCAAACCAAACTTATTTCGAAAGAAGCACGTGCGTGTGTTCCACCCACAACATCAAACATGTAGAATTTCAAGTGATTTCGTTTTAAGGCACGGGTGGCATAAGACATTAGCCAATGACAGAGGAACCTTGTGGCTGTAGACTCAGACTTCGGTCGATCAACTCAACTCACTCGTTTGATAATAGCAAAGACATATAACCTTCTCCGCCTTAGGTCATTATGTAATATATCATACACGAGGAGGAGTGTTTCATCAAGATATCCAAACACTGAGACGTTTGTTGAAAACTGAGGCGAAGTCGAGGTTTTTGAACAAACTTCGAAGTGTTTGGATATCCATATGATAAATCACATGGTGCACTTTGCTGGCACGAATTTTTTTTTTGTTGTTGATCGTTTGCACGATTTTTTTTTCTTTATCATTTTCCTTGCCCTTCCTTGAATTCTAATGGTCCACCCCTAAATCTGTCACACATAAATAGATCTTTAATGAGGGGGGTGGATCTAACTTTTGTCTTAATGTCAAAGTTCACACTCGCAACATAACGACATAAAGACAATAACGCAAACGTCGCAAAAAAACACGTTATGTTGATGTTTTATATCAGCAGTCTGAAACAACACAACATAACGACATAGTTGGAAGACATGATAATAATATAATGTCATGACATGATAATAATAATGACGTCACAAAATGCTTCAGGACCTCTAATTAATTCCTTTTGCTCGGGGCCCGTGGGGTTTACCCACCCTTAAAAGCGGACAAACATCAATCCTGACGTCATCACGATGGAGCGCTATTGAAATATTTCAAAAACGAAGCAAGTAAACGAAAAACTGCAAGACGTTACTTTGTCAAGACAAGCTTAACTTTCGTGTTATACGCAATTTAATGAATAATGATTAGGTTGTAAACTTCATATGCAGTTTGACTATTTCTGCGTGGCGTTGGCATGGACGAGTAAGCATTCGGCAAAAGTTGTCCCACTACAACAATGGACGTGGAAGGGTAACTAATTCACAAAATTTGAACGCGGTTATGGCCCCAGTCCGCGACAAAGATGGTTTCATGTTCGTCTACAGCTACCCCTTCAGGCAATTTCAACACATCGTCTTCGCTACACTCCGATGGTCCACGACTATAGCCGAAAGTGCCATCGGCACGGAACGTTTGTATACGATTATTGCACGAGTCGGCCACGACGATATCGCCATTCATTTTAACAGCAATTCCAGTCGGCCAGCGGAATTCGCCATTAGCCATGCCAGTTTGACCGAATTTGAATAGAAGCTTCCCAGCGCTTGTCAAGACTTGAACTCTGTCATTGCCCATGTCACTTACAATAATATGACGGTTCTTATTCACAGCAATGTACGATGGATTGATAAATTCGCAATCACCTGTCCCAACGTCGCCAAACTCCAGTATAATTTGATCCTTTTTGTAAATCCTCACTTTCCCCTTCTCTCGATCCAGCGCAATGATGTTACCTTCGTCGTCAACGGTCACGTCATATGGGCAAAATGACTCCCCATTCGGGTCAAGACAATTTATATTCCTGAGATACTTGCTGTTGTTGTCAAAGATCTAGTTTTCAAAAAAAAAATACTCTTAATTAACCTCATTAATAATTCATACGATAAGAACAAAGGAAATCAGTGCCGATCGAGATGGAGTTTGGATATGTGATCAAACGCTATCGTACCCTGCAAGTCAGAGCCCCTTTCCGACCAACGCAAGCTTCGGGGAAAGTGGGCTCTGCCAACAAACTCGATCTTCGCCCCAAGTTTGGGGCGAGTCTGTCAGGTCTTAAACTGGTCAAACAAGTTCTAGTTTACGAACACGCGTAAGCAGGAAAATAGGAAGTGACGCGTTGGAGCCTGGGCCCAAAATAGTATCTTGGCAACCGTTCACGCATGCTCAAAAAGAAATATCGAGTTTGTTGGCAGAGCCCACTTTCTCCGAAGTTTGCGTAGGTTGGAAAGGGGCTCTGACTCGCAGGGTAACGCTATCGTATTAAGCCAATTTTCACCTCACATTTCTCTTAAAATACTGATTCATTTGAGGAGCTATATCAAACACTAGAATGTTGCAATTGTGTTTGATCTGATATCAGGTCATATCAAAACACCTCGAAGTTGGTTAAAAAAGACCTCGGTTTCGCCTTGGCTTTTCAACACACTTCTCGTTGTTTGATGTAATAGATCATACACGAGGAGGAGTGTTTCATCAGGATATCCAAACACTGAGACGTTTGTGTAATTTCTTCTTTCGATATCCAAACCACCGACACGGAACTGATTTCCTTTGTGTTTTCCTCATGAATTATAAGTTAGTTTGAGATGTAATAGATCAAACATGAGTTTGAGTGTTTCATCAGGGATTCCAAACACGAGAAAACAAATGAAAACTGAGGGCGTAGCCCCGAGTTGGAAGTTCCCTGATGAAACATGATAAAGGAGTGTTTGATCTTAATTGCTTCTCAAACGAGTACTATTCGCATCTTCGCATCGCGATTTGCGGTGTTTTCTTCATTGATTTCATGCAGATTGAGAAATGTGATCCAGTTCACCAGGAAGTTTCCTACAGGTTTTCATTGAGTATCAGAGATCATGCATGTGACGTGGTATACTTTCATGGATTGGCTATACGATAATTAATGAATTATTAATGAGTTTGAGAAGTAATAAATCATACACGAGGAGTGTTTTATCAGGATATCTCAAACTCATTAATAATTCATGAGATAATCAGCCAATTACAATAGTCCATTCAATCACCTGATTGACGTTGGATACGCCAGGAAAGCCCAAGATATTAGATGAAAACCGGTGTTCATCTAATTCTTAAGATCTTAATTATCTATGCAAAATAAACAAGTTGCTGTATGAATAAATTTTACACACACTCAAGAATAAAATCTCTTGAGGGTTTATTTTAATTGTATTTTGTAATTGAAATCGCTCGATTGAGATGCCATATCAACAACTCGTTTATCGTGTTTCATCAGGGAAATCCAAACACTCGAAAACAATAAAACCACTCGGCCTTGGGCCTCGTGCTTTCATCATGTTTTCTCGTGTTTGGATCCCCTGATGAAACGCTCAAACTCGTTGTTGATATATTACACCCACACACGGAGATGTTTGTTGAAAACCGGGGCAAAGCCGAGGTTTTAGAGAAACATTTGAGAACTTTTTGAGAAAACAAAACCCGAGGTGTTTGGATATTCTGATGAACGAATGTATGATATATTACTTCTCAAACTCATTAATAATTCATGAGCTAATTGGCCAATCAGAGAAAAATATTTGGTCATGTGTATGAGTTTTTAATTAAGAAATCAAATAATAAACGGCACAAACAAAGAACCAACCGTTTGATACCACATTTCTTAATTATAAATTCAACGTGAAACCATTGTCTAATCTAATATGTACCAATATCACCAAGTCCCTCTACTATAATTGACGATTGAGAAGATATTTCATAAAGTCGTGCACCGTGTTTTACCAAGGGTTGCAAACACTCGAGAACAACAAAAATCACTCGCCCTATTATCTCGTCATGTTCAATGTTCTCTCGTGTTTGTAAAACATTCAAAAACAATAAAAATCACTCGGCTTGTAACCTCGTGATTTTCATTATTCTGTCATGTTTTACAAACACTCGAGACCAATGAAAATTACTCGGTTAACAGCCTCGTGATTTTCATTGTCCTCTCGTGTTTGTAACCCCTGGTAAAACATGTAAAAGTTCAGGAGAATTTTACTCAATCAGACAGCTCCATTATGTCACATGAATGGGGCTTGATGCTTCATTTATGTTAGAAACGACTATACGATAACAGGTTAATATGTTTATTATAGCACACAATTTCATTACGCTGGCTGATTGGCTCATTGTCTTTCGCTTGAGAAGCCATTCCAAGTCTTCCAAGCCCCTGGAGATTCATTGCTGCGTGTTTGAATACCGTGATCAAACACTTAAACCCGTTTTTGAAATACTATTTCTCAAACTCATTAATAATTCATGAGGAAAACATAATGAATCAGTTACCGAGACGTTGTTGTGAAATGTGGTAATAAACGCCCATAAATTAAGACAAGTTTTACTTCAAATTTCTCTTTAAATACTGATTTGTTTGAGAAGCTATATACCATACACTCGAAAGCCGTTTATTATCTGATTCAAAAACACCTCGAAGTGAGTTAAAAATTCGCCTCGTTTTTCAACACACTTCTCGGTGTTTTCATATCAGATAATAAATGGCCTCTCGTGTAAGATATATTACATGAAATATTACATCTCAAACTCTGGTAAGAAATATTATTGCCCAGCATACTGCTTTAAACAAAACCATAACACAAAATAATTTTGAAAACATTTTACTAACGTTTCGTTACTACACGTAACATCAACAGAGTGATAAATATACATACATGAAGGTGACTTAAATAGCTTAACTAGTTACATAAACAGAAAGTGATAAGGTGACAGACAAGGTGACAGAAAAGGTGATGTAAGACAAATGAATTGTCACAACGGTGAAGAGACACCACAACGTAAGAGAAAAAAAAATCTAAAAGAGTGCTAAGGGAAATGATCTAATGTTAGCGTTAAGAGAGGGTTTAAACTTAGAAATTAACAAGCTTTCTCGAAGAAGAACATCTAATTGGTTAGAACCTGACGATATAATTGAGAAGTCATCGAAAGAAACATCGTGTCCAGTTTTTATCTTGTGTGTCAGAATGCTGGACATGGCAGACACTGAAAGTGCTTTTCCGGTATAGGCCGAAATACCCATATGTTCCGATACCCTAGTGTGTAGAAGTCGGCATGTTTCGCCAACATACGATGCCTGGCAGCATCGGCACGTAAATTTGTAAACGACACGGGATCGAAATCTAAGTGGCAGTCGGTATTTCAAACTCATTAATAATCCATTAGTTGGTTTTCAAAATAACTACTCCAATCACTCCAATGAACTCTCTGGTTGTCTGGGGCCCAGAAAAGTGATAACGCCTCTTCCAAGGCAAATCATCTTACCTGTATTCTACAATTACCCGTATCAGCAATCACCATGTGGTCTTGCTTCGTAACCGCTATACCATGTGGAGAATTGAACTGAGATTTGTCCGTACCCAGGCGCCCAAACATACCTAAAAACCTTCCACTTTTATCAAAAATCTACAAAAAAATATTCGCGTTTATGTAGTTTCACGTAGGTTAACGTAGGTTTTGATTTTGTGTAAATATAGCAGTAGTATAACGAGAAAATATTCTATCGTGGCCTGAATTGATGGATAATAAATGTATAATAGGTAGGTGGATAAATTGGATAAATGAAAGCATTAGATTGGATGTATTGAAATGGATAGTTAGATGGATGGATGAATGAAAGGGTGGATGGATGAATTGAATGGATTGGACAGATGGATGGATGGATATGTGGATGGATGGATGATGGCAGGGACATAGCCAGGATTTTGAAAGGGGGGAGCCGAAATCAAAATAAATTTTTAGGGGTCCGGGGGCATGCTCCCCCGTGAAATTTTGAAATCGAGAGTCGCTGAAATGCCATTTCCTGGCTTTTGGAGGAAGATTTTACAGACTCTAAAGGTTAAAAAACGTTATATAAAATAATCAAAACACGCAAACATCACATAGATACTCAAAATGCATACACTCGGGTAGATTGAATACACTGTTTACAGTTTATTTCATGACACAATTGATATTGCATCAGTTTTGTAGTGTACATGTCTGTTGTTTTATATCAAAAGGGGGGGAGCCGCGGCTCCCCCTGGCTACGTCCCTGATGGATGGATGGATGGATGGATGGATGGATGGATGGATGGATGGATGGATGGATGGATGGATGGATGGATGGATGGATGGATGGATGGATGGATGGATGGATGGATGGATGGACGGATTGAATGGATGGATGGATGGATGGATGGATGGATGGATGGATGGATGGATGGATGGATGGATGGATGGATGGATGGATGGATGGATGGATGGATGGATGGATGGATGGATGGATGGATGGATGGACGGATTGAATGAATGGATGAATCGGACAGATGGATTGGACAAATGGATTGGATGGATATGTGATGGATATGTGGATGAATAGATGAATTTGATGGATATGTGAATGGAAGGATGGATGAATTGGATGGATATGCGGATATATGGATAAATTGTGGATGGATTAAATGGACAGATGGATTGGATGGATGTGTGGATGGATGAATTGGACAGATGCCTACGATTAAAACTAACAAAAAAACATAAAAGAAAGAGAGCTTTAAAAAACTTTTATTGCCTCAAAACGACAAATATAACTAACATAAACGACGACGAACATTATGAAAGTAAAAATTTTGGTATATAGACGAGAAAAAGCCACAGAAAATAACGTTTTAATTGTTCGGCATTTTTTGACGAAGTTGAAGGGAGCTGAGACCAGAAAATACGGGACTGATTTTGAAATAAAAAGTGCCATATAATAACTACTTAATAACCTCAACCGTTTGTTTTTTTGTGATAAAATATTAAACCTCGGCCTTGAAAGTATTAACTTCGCTATCGCTCGGTCAGTAACAGCAATGCCTCGGTTTGATATTTTACCGTAAAGACCTCACTCTCGGTTATTAAGTAGTTCACGATTCAGTTACCTGGACTCGGTGACAATTTGAATCAGTGACTATTATTTGTCCTTCGCTGTCCAACACTATGCCATGGACATCTCGAAGTTGTCCAGGTTTTCGGCCATTGTCCCCAAATGACAAAGGAGACATATATGGCGAAGGAGAAGTGTTCGGTGACGCTGGTTCACCAATCAGAACCTGAAGTGGTGATCCTTGCACTGGAACTCCGTCTAGATAAACTACTACACTGTGATTACCAGTCCTCTCAGCTTGGAAATCAGCTCCATAATCGCCAGAATTATCTGAAATCGATGGAAGAAATGAACTTTAAGAGAAGCTTCGGTAGATTAGGCCTTGTTTACATGGAGTAGGGCGATCCTCCTAGTAGGGTAATGAAAAGATAGCTCTTGTTTACATGGAGTAAGGTGACCTTTTGAGAAGAGTGAAAAGATAGTCCATGTTTACATGGAGTAGGGTGACCTCTTGAGAAGAGTGAAAAGATAGCTCTTGTTTACATGGAGTAGGGTGACCTCTTGAGAAGAGTGGAAAGATAGCCCTTGTTTACATGGAGTAGGACGATCCTCCTAGTATGGTGACCCTCTGAGAAGAGGAAAAGATAGCCCTTGTTTACATGGAGTAGGGTGACCCCTTGAGAAGAGTGAAAAGATAGCCCTTGTTTATTTACATGGAGTAAGATGACCCTTTGAGAAGAGTTAAAAGATAGCTCTTGTTTACATGGAGTAGGGTGACCTCTTGAGAAGAGTGAAAAGATAGTCCATGTTACATGGAGTAGGGTGACCTCTTGAGAAGAATGAAAAGATAGCCCTTGTTTGCATGGAGTAGGGTGACTCCTTGAGAAGAGTGAAAAGATAGCTCTTGTTTACATGGAGTATAGGTGACCCTCTGAGCAGAATCAAAGATGCCCTTGCATGTTACACCACAGAATAAAGAACAACCAGAAGTCTGACTCGCGTAAAAACTTGTCCCTTTTTTCTCAATGAGCATTAGGGCATCCTACGCCATCCTGGTGAGTTCCACCGACACTTTTGACGGTAAAATCTGCCAGTGGAACTCACTAGGATGGCGTAGGATGACGTACGAGTGATGGCGACACGATGATGACGATTGAGAACCAAGACGGCGTAAATGGCGACGTTTGACGTGCGCAAGGCAACATGCGCGAGGACACCTACTTCAAAGGTGCCGACACAGAGTTGGACTGAATGAAAATAAGAGAATTAGACATTTTCGTTGAAAAATTTTGAACAATAATACGTCCTGGAACGTTGGTGTTACTTTTCTATAAAAACTACTTATTTAAAAGCGCGGAAAATGAATGATTAACAGGTGTAAACACGAAACGATATGAACAAGCTCAAAGGTAAGGTAAAGGGCAAAATCTGAAAACGCGAACGATGAGGTAAAAACAAATAAGAAAACGAATCAAAAGCTATATAATAACGAAATGGCTATAGGTCCGGTAACCGGAACTCGTTTAAGAAAAACTAGAGGTCCGGCGATCAGTTCCAGTACCAGCGCGGCCTGATGACTACGATTACAGCTGAGCTGTGTCAGTCAGTGAATACTCAATCTCGTACCCAGAGCCTGCGATCCTTTTGGTCAGTACCACGGAACGGAGGCTCTGGGCAACTCCGATGAAAAAGTCCCCAAATCGGGGTCTTTGGTCCCAGTCCTCTGGTTCACAGTTCCTTATAATTTGTAACTGTCATGTTGATGATCGTTCGCTAGTCCGAAGACCAGGGAAATATTTGTTTACCGATGAATAAAATCAACATGTTTTAGAAGGCTCTCGACAAAGCATTTCGTGTAAGAATGGCCATTCTTTGCCTTTCTCCTAATCGTTGACCGGACGATTTGAGCAGTAGGTTTTATTTGTCCGCGTCGGCCGTGATCGGTTCGGCTCAGCTGCTCAGGTAAGGAATTGTACTTTCTGTTAGGAATTTTGGCTAAATTATATCGACCTTGCATTCTCTGTTATTTCTAAAGTTCTGAGACGAAACTGCGAATAAATACGAGACGAATCAGACGACAGATGTTTGTTTGGCGACAAAGCGATAATAATAATAGTTTTAACTTGTAAATTATCGGGATTTTCACTGTTTTGAATTATTTCATGTGTTCAATTGTATATTGTGTTTGTTGTTTATAATTATGTTACAGAACGTTGATAAATCAATTAAACAGGTTAGCAACGTGCACAGAATTTTAATTTTCACTGTTATTTATTGCTGGGTCGAGATTGATTGAACTAACCAATCAGATGCCGAGTTTCATCGGAGTTGCCCAGAGCCTCCGTTCCTTGGTACTGACCAAAAGGATCGCAGGCTCTGGGTACGAGATTGGTGTATACTATGATTGAGTGTGTGATGGCTTCGATCAAAAAAGCTTTTACGTTATGAGAATGTTTTAATTTATAAAGTAATCTTGAATCAAAGGCAAAAGCTCTGCTTACATTTACCAAGCGTTTACCAAGACGTTTTTTGTCCGGAATCCCTGTTTCTAAACTGAGATATGATAAATGTAAAAAGGTAGAGTGCTGCATAGGCAGTATTTGCGATATGACAAAAGCAAAGCGAAAACCTTTGTGAACTACTAAAATTTTAGTAAAGAAATAACGTTTCGAGCAGAGATTTTTATCACAGTAAAACGTAATATGACAAATACAGTCCCTAGTGTTAGGACCCATAATTTTATTTTCGATACATAGCTAGTGCTCAGTCTGATACGTTTTAGCAGGAGGCACTCCGAGGCAACACCGCTGCCAAACGTTTGCGCATGCGTGAATTCGCTGAGTAAACATTGCAAGAGAAGTGGGAATTAGCCGTGGCGACAACAACCAGACAGTGAAGACTAAGTAAGACTCGACTATTCATTTGTGTTTTTAAAAAAGGGTAAAGAAAATTACGAAGGGGTAAATTCAGAATATGTTACAATATTGACAAGGAAGCCATGCACAAATTACCTATCTTTTATCCTTTTGGTAGTATGCTTATAATTTTAACTTTTGTGTAGGACTCTTGGACAAGTCCAAATATTTCATTTTTTTCCCGCTCTTTTTCTGAGGACGAGCCTGGGACGAGCTCGGACGTCGCGCATGCGCAAAACGTTTGGCAGCGGTGTTCTCCGAGGTAGACGTTTTAGGCCGCGTTGGTACTGGAACTGATTGCCGGACCTTTAGTTTTTCTTGAACGAGTTCCGGTTATAGCTTATTAACCTTCTTTGCTCGGTCTGTACGAAAACCCTCAGGCAAATATTTCTCGCAGACCTCGCACTCGGTTAATATGCCTTTATTGTTATATAGCCAGAGTTTCGCTGAATACAACGATGACTGTCATTGGTTGGTTTCTGGTCACATGACCTTAGGTAAATTTCAATGTCTACACGAGCGGGCAATAACTGAGAACTTATTGCATGCCTGCTCAGTCAATAAGTCTTCAATTGTTGACCGCTAGAACTTTGAACTCTTCACGGTTTCCTATAAACAAAAGCTTAATTGGTAAGAAAAAAATATTTGTAGGTTTTTAAAGCATGTGTGAAGATTAACTGGAGAAATGTATTGCAGACATTAAGTGTATATTATATATTAATTTATTATTGAGTCAGTTTTCTTTGTTCTTCCGAGGGCTTTATATCGCATAAAGCCCTTGAATACTAATTAGATAAGAAATGAAGAAAAAAACTAGGAAAATCTTTGTCCAAGGTAGAAAAAAAGACAAAACTTTGTTGGAAAACCTCCTCAATAATAATTTAAGTCAGATAAATCCCTCGAACGTCGGGATTTATGCGATATAAAGCCCTCGGACGCTGCGCGTCTTCGGCATTTATCTATTACATAATTATCAGTGTAAGCAAAAATTATTACCTCTTTCCGTTCTCAATGGGTTCAATAGTTCTCCTCCTGGTCCCCTGATATCCACGGCTATCCCCTTGAGATACTGCGAAGGTTCTGTCATTACTTGGTTCCTATCCAAGTACTTATGATCCGAGTCATTTAGATCCCGCACGCAACCATTGATTACCAAATTCCCGTTGACTTCAAGGTAGCCCAGAGAGCTTCGCACCATCTTTTGTCCTTTCCTAGACTCTTTCACATGCTTCAGGTTGTTCTCCTCCACTGGCTCATGACTAATTCTCTTCTTATTCAATACCTTCAACCGATCACTGATTGGATCCCTTGCAAGATACAACTCCACCCCGCTCAGGTATTTCAGAGCGTGTTCGGTGTAAAATTCCCCATTTTCAAACACTTCCAAATTCGTTTCGAAGTTCCGAAGTTGTTCATTAAGCCCGTGAAATTTTCGACTCTGAACGCGATCTATTTCGGTCAGCATTTCTTCTTCGGCGACTCGGATATGCCTCACCATCTCGGTTGCCGTGCTACGGACACTGTTCTTGAGGCCCGCGATGCTCGCTGTTATCAAATCAGACGTTACATTGACGTCGTCAATGGCTCTCTTAAGTTTGCTTATTTTCGATTGCGTTTTAAGAACGAGGCTTTCTAAAGTCTGAGCAACTTGTTTGATCGTACTCGACTCCTCCATGTACATGTACTTGTGGCTTTTGTGTTTGACAACAGTGCACTCACGGCATACGATTTGTTTGCACTTCTCACAGAAGTACCTCAATTCTTCACTCGGATGAGCGTCGCAATATAACGTGCGATGAACTACCTCCTCGTTTTCCTTGATTCCGTCATATTCTTGTAGAGTTATGATTTCGTGATCTCGCGTTTGCTTCAGCCAACGATGAATATCCGAACACTCGGAGCACAAGAACTCGCGACAATCCAGACAACGGTCCAGAGCTTGTTCCGTTTTGTTCTCGCAACTCGAGCAAGTCGTCTCGTCCTTTTCCTGCCCAGTTCCCATATAAATCAGAGACTCCGCAAGAACGTCTCTAGGCATACTTGACTCATCCTTCTGTTCAACAAGTCCGTGATTTTCCGAACATTTCGGACAAATAACGTCCTCGTCTTCGTTAATAACCTTTCTCAAGCAGGTCGAGCAGAATGAATGGAGACAAGGCAACATTCTGGGCTTTTTCAACACGTTTTCGCAACACGGACATATTGTGTGTTGCCTGATTCGTTCGACGCTCGCCATCGTGTTGACTCAGGCTTTCCCAATAAGGCTTTGGGTTAAAACGACAGAATTTCGTGTCCCAAGTCTTTCGACGGGAAAACGCGCTATCTATATAAGTTCCAACACTTTTATATCCAAAATATCCAACAATAGTCAACAGACAGACTAACGGTTTGCCGAACTCATTAGGCAATGTACTGACTCCTATAATGCCGAACGTGGCACTGCGGTAACTATTGATGTACTGGTTGCTAAGGAAAGCGGGAAAGTTCACAATTTATCCAATAAATATTACAAGTCAATTGCTCTCCGTTTACCGCCATGAAAACACCTCCAAAAAAAGACAGAATATTCCGTTGGCTAAACTAGATTGCAATCATGCATGATTGGTTTTGAAGACTCCTACACATAGCTTCGGTTAATGTGTTTGGCTTGTTAACAGGCACGAAAGCTACTGGCAGATGCACAACCGCTACCTGCTGCAAAAGCCCTGAACCGCGTATTTTATTAACGATTTAATTTCGACCTCATTATTTCGCAGACGCTTTGTCACAAAAATGAATTACACGCACTCGCTTTTTTTTATTTGTGAAATAGTGATAACGAAGTGGATACTCATAGGCAAAAAAGATATATTCACAAGACTTCATCAAAAACTTCGTGCCAGAAATTAATATTTGTCTAGAAAAAACCGAATGTCATTTAGACACAAATGCAACCTGCGGTGTGTTTGATATCCAATTCATAATTAATTTGCAAAAACCCTCACGACCAACAAAGCTGTAAAAAATTCTTAATTCTCTACAGTTTCTGTATCACTTGTTGATAACGAAAAACTACATTTGTGTGATAACAGCGCTATTTACAATACGAGCGTAATGAAATGTACTACCTGTATGTCATATGGGAAAAGATGCGTGACGCCTGACGATTCTGTTCTGAAAATGACATTTTATATCCAATTATAAACATATATGTCAGGCATGTATATACTTGTTCAAACAAAATGAATTTGGATGTGTTTAATATAACGTGTTTTCCTTTTAATACGATTTAATATAACGTACATTTCAATATATATATATATATATATATATATATATATATATATATATATATATATATATAAAATTAATGTGCATTGTATAACTTTATTGGAGTACAGAAAAATATGTAAAGTTATATTTTTAGAATACATGCATGTGCCAAGATCTGCTCAAATATGACATTAAATTCTAATTTTACCCATTGATTTAAAAAATATATTAATTTTTCATGATTTTCAATCTTGTAACAAATGAGGCGAATCTTAGTTCGACTTATTCCAATTGGTCTTCAAAATGATTAATGGAGTTAGTTACTATGAAAGTGTTATAACAACAAAATAGTTATATATTTTGTTGCCATTTCACTTGATTTCGCTACAGCTTCACAGCGTGGCATGCTTTCAAAGTTAATGTATTTTTAAACCAATAACAAAATTAGAATTGGATATCAGTGAGCAGATATTAACGCATGCATTCTAAAATGTATCACTTTACATATTTTTTTTTTCTCGAACAATAGTTATTCCACATTAACCATATTTTTAATGATGCACAGCAAAAAACGATTTTCTTATTAAGAATTTTTTTTCTTATTTTAAGAAAATTTTTCTTAAAACAAGAAAATCATTTTCTTAGAAAGAAATAAATTCTTAAAATAAGAAAATCATTTTCTCAGTAAGAAAAAAAATTCTTAAAATAAGAAAATCATTTTCACCATTTTCCTAGTAAGAAAAAACTTTCTTAAAATAAGAAAATTATTTTCTTGGTAAGAAAAAAAAATTCTGAAAATGAGAAAAAAGTTTTTTGCAAGGATCGAGATTTACTAGTATCTTAAAACAACAAAATATTTTATACGAATGAGAAAACCAGTTTTTAAAATGAGAAATATTTTCAAGCATGTGTTCAACATTTTTCATTTTCTCAAAACAAGAAAATATTTCCTTAAAATGAGAAAACCATTTTTTTTACAATAAGAAATATATTTTCTTAGAACATGCCGAACATTTTTCATTTTCTTAAAACAAAAAAACCCAGTTTTTCTCAATAAAAATATTTTCTAGCACATGCATGCATATATGGCCACTAGAATATTCCATTCGATTTTTTATTCATCTCTATAAGTTATAACATTGAGCTTCAAATGCTTTTCCAAGTTTACCATTTGTCATATTTTGTTTATAAGTGTTTCACCAATATCTCCAAACTTTAACTATATACCTTTCATATCTTCAAAATTCCTCTGCTAACAGATCTTTACTGCAGCATGCTACACACTATTTGATTAGACACAAAACTTGTCAAATGACCTAAATATACTAGCCCATAAAGTTGAATTAAAAAGTAGAAATATTAATTTGTAAAACTCGTGCGGCGAATTTACATAAACGTTTTGTGCTACCTTAAGACCACGCGAGGCTAACGCGGGATTATTATCCCATGATGACACGGGAACCGGGTGACGCGTTCATTTTCGAATTGGAAGTTGATTGCAATATATTTGCATGCCTTTTGCTTTGTAATTTATTGCTTCTGGTTTATAAATGGTTCTTCGCTGGACGTATACAGACGATGGATGCGATCATATTATTGAAGGTAAGTCATAGATTCTTTAATCAGCAATTTTGTATACTGATTTGTATGCATTAAATTTGAAATAGTCGGCAAGGTATACTTGGGGTATTTTATATTTATTCACCACAGAATGCTCTTAATTTATTCGCTAGAAATGTTCGTAATTGTTGGAACACAAACGATTTGCATTTTGATTCTTACAAAATATGTTTATTTTCGTAGTTTATAAGTATTACAATTACATAAAGGATTTATGGTTTGTTTCGGGAATTGACAAATTGTTTTGTGTTGATCAACAACGGCGGCAATTTTGAATATATATACCCCCTGCATACTATAGGTAATTCATTTACAAAAAGTCGACCATTTGATTCCCTTTTTGATGTATACAACTGTTATGTTTCAATATTTAATTTAAGAAAAGGCTTTACTGTGTCAACAACATTGCTTGAAAACTAGATATTCCTAGACAGCAATGTTCTCAGTGTTGGAGTCTGGGGTGAACTTATGCATGTATGCTATATACCAGACTACAAAGAATATTAAACATTTTTCAAAGAATATTAAAATTTAAACATGGACTGGGCTGACCCGGTTAACCGATTGTGACAACTGGGATCCAGGCAAACTGGGCTAGCTCGCTTGCTTTTATAGCTTCTTATTATTAGCATCCTATCAATTTTTTGTAAAATTTTTAATATTTGTCTAAATATAAATATATTTGTAATTTCCTATATTTTTTATGTAAATCCATTATAATTCTATATGCCTAAGATGGGTAAATAAAACATTACATTCAACATTACATTTTTGCCATGTAATTGTAATGTTGAAAAGACAATTTATGTAGGATGGCTAGCCCGGTCCATGTCATCACCCCCTTAGTTTGCTGCTGTTCAGAGTTAAACAAATGTTCAGCAGTTAATGTCAGCACATTTCTTAATAAAAAAGTTAATCATACTGTAGTGATGAAACCACATTTTAATTAGAGGTGCTATTGCCGACACCACATTTCAGCCAAAATCTCTAGTGTTGAAAGATTATTAGATCTTTATTCAAGAATTTTCACACCATAGAGCTTTTTCTTTAAAAATTGAATCTAAAAGGTTTCCATAATTAAAGTTATAATTATACCTGGACTTAAGTTAAGTATGTTTGTTGTATGGTAGACTGGAGTATCACTTTTATATATTTAGGGACCAATCATTTCACTTACAGTAATATGTGATCATAACTGGGTCAGGTAGAATTGAGTCCATGCTGGATTCTAAATTTATGGGTGACTGTGTTGCCTGCTTGCTTGATGAAGTCGAGTCATTGCCATTCACCTTCCATTCCATTCCATACGACAGGTACAAGTGTGATGTGTGTAGTGCAAAAGGAAGTTACATTTATATATTTTCGACCTAGCATGTTTCTCTGAAATTAATTATGCAATTATGTTTACTCTCTGCATACCAGCATGGCCTGGTGGTGTAGCTCTGTCCCAACACCACACAAGAGTCTGGGGGTGAGACAGTGTGCTGTATGTGCTCCACTAAGAAAATGTTTTTATTAATATATGGATTTTGTTACTTTATTTTGAAATTAACAGATGCCAAAGTCATGTATCTAATGAAATACTTGCCAACAATATTTGGAAGACAGAAGACATCGAAATAAAAAGTGGAGCTTTTACATGAATTGAAGGTGAGATGCTTGAAGTTTAAATATTTTCTTGTTACTGTTTGTCTGTTAGGCACATGCAGGTACATGTATGTTTACATGTAAGAAATAGTTTCTTGATCCTTGTTTGCTAAGGCTATATTAATTTTCAGGAAAATGAAGACCCAGATGTTTGGATTAAAAAGTATGTATAAAATATGCCAATGATGATAGTGGAAAAAGAAAATATTTATGTTGTTGTGTACTGGATGGATGCCAAGAAAATGGATGAAGCTGTGGTTGGGTTTTCGGCATGTTTTTATCTGCTGGACTACAACTATCCAAAGCAACATGAAGTAGGCATGAACATCTTACAATACTATGTTTTTGAGGGCAAAACAATTCCTGAGGATATTGCAGCTTTGTTTAACAGCCAACTTTCTCAGTATAAATGCTACAAAGCTGAATCTGTTTAGCTTATAACATTTTCCCTTAATTTTATTATTATATACTGTATTGGTAAAAAGATATGGAAAAAGTAAATGCAGTCAACTATTTCTTTTTTAGAAAGGTTTAATGAGTTTAGCTTTTGTCATACTACAATGTCATAGCACAGCAAAAGCTAAACTCATTAAACCTTTTTTAAAACAGTAACAGTTGGCTGCATTTGCTTTCTCCATATCCTTTTATCTATATGTTACTGAAGGATATATGTTTATTGGACTTAAAAATTATATATTGGTGTTTAATTGAAACGTGTATTTTTATCACTTTTCAGCTTATTAACATTGTTATTAGTTAAAATTAGACATGCATGCATGCAGAATTATTGTGTTAAATATATATATATTTTAGTAAGAAAATCCTTTTAAATTACATTATTAGATTCTAATAGAATATAATATAATCTAGATAATTATTCATATAATTCTTATATAATAATTTATTGCATGCATGTGATTTCTTTCAAGAGTTAGAGAAACTCTTATTATTCTTGTTAGAGAAACTCATATTTTCTTAAAATAAGAATATATTTTCTTATAGAGAATAAGAAAATATATTCTTATTTTAAGAAAATATGGTAACCCTTTTATAAGTAAAATGTTCTTATTTTGAGAAAATTATTCTTATTTCAAGAAATATCTTTCTTATTTCAAGAAAAATATTTCTTATTTTAAGAAAAATATTTCTTATTTTAAGAAAAATATTTCTTATTTTTTAAGAAAAATATTTCATATTTTAAGAAAAATATTTCTTATTTTAAGAAAAATATTTCTTATTTTAAGAAAAATATTTCTTATTTTAAGAAAAATATTTCTTACTTCCAGAAAAAAATTCTTATTTCAAGAAAAACAATTCTTATTTTAAGAAAATTGTTCTTGAAACAAGATAATATTTTTCTTAAAACAAGAAAAAACATTCTTGTTTTAAGAAAAACTTTCTTATGTATTTTCTTAATAAGAAAAAAAATCTTGCTATTCTCCCAAGCCAAATTTTCTTATTTTAGGAAAATATTTCTTAAAATAAGTATTTTTTTTCTTAAAATAAGAAAATGATTTTTTGCTGTGTGGCCACTTTTTTCGTCCAAACGAGCACGTGTGATTTTGTTCACGGAATGTCGGAAAGTGCTCAATACCGCGTAAAGGTAGAGCGAATATAGTATAGTTTAAGTGGGCTTACCTCTAAATATTGAGTGTCACAACTGTTTGAGTTGCGACACTCAACATTTTGAGGTAAGCCCACTTAAACTATATATATATATATATATATATATATATATATATATATATATATATATATATATATATACATATATATATATATATAGATATACAGTATATATATATATATATATGTATATATATACATATACTGTATATCTATATCTATATCTATATCTATATCTATATCTATATCTTTATCTATATCTATATCTATATATATATATATATATATATATATATATATATATGTATATCTATATATAAAATATATATAGATAGATATATATATATATATATATATATATAGATATAGATATAGATATATATATATATATATATATATATATATATATATATATATATATATATATATCTATATATCTATATCTATATATATATATATATATATATATATATATATATATATATATATATATATATATATATTTTTATATATAGATATACATATATATATATATATATATATATATATATATATATATATATATATATATGTACTAATATTAATAAAAATACTTCATCAGACAAAAGGAGAAAAAGCAAAAACTTTATTCAGTCCAAACGTTTCGCCAGTGAAGGCTTCATCAGTGGAATAACTTTGGCTCTATCTTAACATAAAACGTTTAAATAGTTAAAAAATTATGCTAATATTGTACACTAAAAAAAATTAAAATTATAATAAATTAATTCGGTATTATAATGTGTATAGTAATGACGTTAAAGTTGATTAGTCTTTCTATCAAATGCAGAGAAACCTGCCAACACAGCCATTCATAATATTAGAAGAGTATTTTCTTATCTCAAGTGCTTCAATGGTTTTACGTTCGCTAATTGATTTAATGTTAGAGTGGATAATTTTCCATGTTATATGAGGTCCTGCCTGGGGATTAACATCATGGGATTTCAAATGCGTATAGACAGTCTGGCTTTTCATGCGGAGGCGTTCTTTAATTCTCGAACCAATCGTGCGTCCTGTTTCTCCAATGTAAACTAGATGGCAATGAGAGCATTCAATGTGGTAAACGCTATGCTTCGTTAGGCATCGATTCTGTTTGCAGGCTAACGTGCATGTTTCACAATCTGATGGACAGTTCTGTCTTTCTTTTGGCGCTGTGAAAACCCGCGACAAAGGTTCATGAACTGTGTTCTGATGTTTTTTACTCCAGATCGATGTATAACTGCTAATGTTTGTCGTTTTAGTTTCTCATCTATAAATGGTATTTTTAGGCAAATATCCCTTTCATGGTGCTTAACGACTGCTCTGACAAATTTCTTTGGATAGCCATTTAGAATAAATGTGGATGTAATTTTATGAAGTGATTGCGTTTTCGATGCCGAGTCAGTTGAACGGGCAATAGCTCTTCTCGTCTCTCCGATAATAATTCCTCGTTTATCTGATATAGGGCCGTGACAATCCCAAGGAACAATACATTGGCTATGAATCGGTTTACTGTAGAGTGTTGTTGTAAATATATGTTTGTTTTGATCAAGCGAGACCATTGTATCAAGAAATGGTAATCGATTTTCGGTAGGAGTCTCAATGGTAAATTTCAATGCAGAATTTAGGCTGTTGGCTGTTGATAGTAATAGCTCTGGAGTTATTCTGTCCGACTTCCATGCGAGAAACATGTCATCAATAAATATTTTCAATGCAATAGAATTATCAAACTTGCATAGTAATTGTGAATCAAGCTCATTCATGTATATGATCGCAAGTGTTGGGGCAAGGTTGTTACCCATGGCGAGTCCTGTCTTTTGGGTATAGCTGTTATCTCCAATCAATATTACATCACTTGTAAGACAAAGTCGAAGGAGCGATTCAAAATCTTCGTCACTTAAAGATGACAGTTCACAGTCCGATTTATGTTTTGAAAAGAAACGTTTTGCGACGGTAAAGATGCCAGATGTGATCTCGTCTACATCTTCCAGTGGGATAGAGCCGTACAGGTTAGCGACATCAAGACTACAAAAACCATGGACTTCCCCGCTATCGTTGATATCAGATAAGAATTCTATAAAGTCATCTGTATTTTTAAGGTGGGCTGGTATATGTCTCAAAAGTACGTTGAGTGATTTTGCAAAGTATTTTGATAGATTAGTAGCTGGAGTATCAGTTGCCGCGTGTATCGGACGTCCTTTTAGATTTCCTTCTTTATGGTCCTTTGGTAGACAGTAGGCCGAGCAGGGCAAAGGTTCACTGCAGATGTTGCTTTTAAGGTTTTTCCAGAGCTTACAGTCACCTTGTTGGTATTTGTCTGCGATTTTTGTAAGTTGTCCATTGAATCGTATTTGCTCTGTCCTGTAGGTTTAATTTCTTTTTTTGCTGGTAATTTCCAGTTTCAATTGTACTTTTATGGACGATTTCTTCATAATGGTTGGCATTGAGTGCAATTAACCGCTTCGATTTGTCTGTTGGAGTAATCACAATATTACTTGAAGGTCGAGCACTGCTTTGCCAGAGTGTTCGCATTTGTCAATGATACGTGCGATACCACCTTTGAACTCGTTGATTGCACTTTCAGGAGTATTCTGTTCTTTAAGTTTATCCACTGCTAGTTGTAAACTTGCTCTTGATTTTATGCAGGCATTTGGCAGACGTTTCGGCTCGGCGTTTAAGTGACGAAGATTTTGAATCGCTCCTTCGACTTTGTCTTACAAGTGATGTAATATTGATTGGAGATAACAGCTATACCCAAAAGACAGGACTCGCCATGGGTAACAACCTTGCCCCAACACTTGCGATCATATACATGAATGAGCTTGATTCACAATTACTATGCAAGTTTGATAATTCTATTGCATTGAAAAGATTTATTGATGACATGTTTCTCGCATGGATCAACAGCCAACAGCCTAAATTCTGCATTGAAATTTACCATTGAGACTCCTACCGAAAATCGATTACCATTTCTTGATACAATGGTCTCGCTTGATCAAAACAAACATATATTTACAACAACACTCTACAGTAAACCGATTCATAGCCAATGTATTGTTCCTTGGGATAGTCACGGCCCTATATCAGATAAACGAGGAATTATTATCGGAGAGACGAGAAGAGCTATTGCCCGTTCAACTGACTCGGCATCGAAAACGCAATCACTTCATAAAATTACATCCACATTTATTCTAAATGGCTATCCAAAGAAATTTGTCAGAGCAGTCGTTAAGCTCCATGAAAGGGATATTTGCCTAAAAATACCATTTATAGATGAGAAACTAAAACGACAAACATTAGCAGTTATACATCGATCTGGAGTAAAAAACATCAGAACACAGTTCATGAACCTTTGTCGCGGGTTTTCACAGCGCCAAAAGAAAGACAGAACTGTCCATCAGATTGTGAAACATGCACGTTAGCCTGCAAACAGAATCGATGCCTAACGAAGCATAGCGTTTACCACATTGAATGCTCTCATTGCCATCTAGTTTACATTGGAGAAACAGGACGCACGATTGGTTCGAGAATTAAAGAACACCTCCGCATGAAAAGCCAGACTGTCTATACCCATTTGAAATCCCATGATGTTAATCCCCAGGCAGGACCTCATATAACATGGAAAATTATCCACTCTAACATTAAATCAATTAGCGAACGTAAAACCATTGAAGCACTTGAGATAAGAAAATACTCTTCTAATATTATGAATGGCTGTGTTGGCAGGTTTCTCTGCATTTGATAGAAAGACTAATCAACTTTAACGTCATTACTATACACATTATAATACCGAATTAATTTATTATAATTTTATCTTTTTTAGTGAACAATATTAGCATAATTTTTTAACTATTTAAACGTTTTATGTTAAGATAGAGCCAAAGTTATTCCACTGATGAAGCCTTCACCGGCGAAACGTTTGGACTGAATAAAGTTTTTGCTTTTTCTCCTTTTGTCTGATGAAGTATTTTTCTTAATATTAGTACGTTTATATACCAGACATGGCTAACAAAGTTTTATATTCATATATATATATATATATATATATATATATATATATATATATATATATATATATATATATATATATATATATATATATATATATATATATATATATATATATATATATATATATATATATATATATATATATATATATAGGTAGATAGATAGATATAAATATATAGATATAGATATATATATATATATATTTGTGAAATTCATTACTAATTCATGAGTTTTGCAGCCAATCCAATTTCAGAAATTACGTCACATGTATACCCCTGTAAACCCCATACAAACTAAAACCAATGATGCTAATTAGTTACAACCACTAGTGGATGTATACTCTTCTGATACAACCACTAGTGCTTGTAACTAATTAGCATCTTAATATCCCAAAGGGATTTTTACTCTTTATTCATTTCACAAGTTGTTTACAACACTCACGTCCTTGTTGTATTGAATATACAATCACTCGCCTTCGGCTCGTGATTGTATATTCAATACAACACGGCTGCTCGTGTTGTAAACATTACTTATTTCATGATTGAGTCGGTTTTCTTTGATGTACCGCGGGCTGTATATAGCATACAGCCCTTGAATACTAATTAGAAAAGAAATGAAGAAAAAAGCTCGGCAAATCTTTGTCCAAGGTAGAAAAAAAGACATAACTTTGTTGGAAAACCTCCTCAATCATGAAATAAGTCAGATAAAACCCTCGAACGTCGGGCTGTATGCGATATACAGCCCTCGGACGCTTCGCGTCCTCGGGGCTGTATATAGCATACATCCCTCGTTCTCGGGATTTATCTCTTACTTAAAATACTCATTAATAATTCATGAAGAAAACACAAAAGAAATCATGACCGTGAAGGAGGTTGTATATCTGATACAAACCACACGTGGTTGTATCAGATACAGTAAAACCCCGCATATAAGAACCTGTATTTTTCAAGTTAGCCTAAAAAGGTTCTTATATATATTGGTGCTTACTGGGAAATTAGGCTATTTAGGTTCTTAAACAGGTTCTTATTTTCTTAAGGGAAAAAATGTGGTTGTTCCTGGAAGAATATTGGTACAGCCTATTATTTATACAAAAAATGAATACAATTATGTCTAAATGACTTCAACCTTAAAAAATAGAAACCTATTCTTGGTAATCTTATTCGTTCTATACCCTTTTCACTTTGCATTCCTAAATAGTAAATTATAAAATAAGAACCTTTTCAAATTTTAGGCTAAAACAGGTTCTTATGTAAAGGGGGTCTAAATGGACAATCTTAGCCTAACAGGTTCTTAAAATCTAGGTTCTTATATGCGGGGTTTTACTGTATACAACCACTAGTGGTTGTATATTAGGTCCATCTCCGCTCTAAAACATTGAAAATGAGCTTTTTCTGAATTAATCTGAACAAATATTACTCATATTAACATTGGAGTATTTTAAGTAGTATTTACAATATTCGTGGCCGTGTTGTATTGGATATTACAAGCTCAATACAACACGGCCACTCATATTGTAAATACTACATACATACATACATACATACATACACACACATACATACATACATACATACATACATACATACATACATACATACATACATACATACATACATACATACATACATACATATACATATATATATATATATATATATATATATATATATATATATATATATATTTCAGCCAATCCAATTTCAGAAATACGTCACATGTATACCCCTGCAAACCCCATACAAACTAAAACCAATGATGCTAATTAGTTACAACCACTAGTGGATGTATACTCTTGTCGGAAACTTTGCCACCGCTTATCAGCAATCACACAATTCACTCTATTTTCTGGTTAATTTATATAAAGATTTAATTTACTCACAATCACAGTCACAATATACGATGTTCACTTCACTATTCTCTCTTTAGCTCTGATCGCATGCATGTCTCTTATCCAATTAAATGAGGTTCTATTAATGTAATTCTAAACTAATCTTAATTAATCTGATATAACAACAACATAACAATGCCAGTCTCCGACACACTCCCCCCATATAGCTCACCCTTGAGGTATATGTCCCATGGAGACTGGCTTTAAAAGTTTACATAGATTATAGTGTAATATATATATAGTGTATGTAACCGTTTAGGATATACTTTAGATTATACTCTAAGTGTTCAACATTCATCCTGAGTCATCCGCTATTTGTTGGACACGCAATGCCGCAGCAGCTGCCGCATCTCTTCTTGGTCTAAACTCTGGTGCATCTGCGTTCAGGACCTCTGGTTGTATTTCTGCCACGTCGCAGTTCAGCTCCAGTGGGTAAAGGTGCTGCACTGGTCGTTCGATGAAGCTCTTTCCTGCGCGTAGCTTCGCTGCTCTAACTACACCGTCCCTTCCTTCGTACAACTCCGCGACAATACCTAGGGGCCATTCACCCCTATTTCTTTCATCAGACTTAATGATTACTACGTCACCTACTGCTAAGGTGAGTGGTTTCCCGTAGTACTGCATGTGCCTTTCCCGTAGACCTCGCACGTATTCCTTTGTCCATCGTCTCCAGACAACGTCTTTGCACCTTTTCAAGAATTTTGCTCGTTTGCGGAGGTCCTTGTCTTCGACATGATGTGCTGCCATTTCTGGAAGATTGTTGGAGGACGTAAACATCAATGAGTTTGGTGTCAGGATTGGAGACTCTGGATCATCCTCAATGTATCCCAGCGGCCTGTTGTTGAGAGTAACTTCAACGTCTAATAGGACATCCGACAATTCTGTCCAAGTTAGACATGCTTTACCGATAGCTTTGTTCAAGGACGTTTTCACCAACCCCACCATACGCTCAAATTGACCGCCCCACCATGGGGCGCGGCTCAGGTTGAACTGCCATTTTATGTTCTTGGACGCTAGGAAGTGTTGTAGTTTCTCGTCTTCCATTGCTGTGCGAACCCATCGTGCTGCTCCAACGAAGGTTCGCCCGTTGTCAGAGTAGATCTTGTCGGGTCTCCCCCTACGTGCTATTAACCGTTTGAGCGTTCCAAGAAACTCTTTTGTTTCCATGGTAGTTGTCAGCTCCAGATGAAGTGCTCTCGTGAGGCTGCAAGCATATAAGACTATGTATGCTTTGGCTTGTTTTCCAGTCTTCGTGCGATACGCCAGCGGTCCAGCGTAATCAACCCCGATTACTTGGAAAGCGTGGTCTCCCTCGGTGCGATCTCGTGGTAGGTTTCCAGGGGGCGGTCTGGTCACGGCGGTTGTATGGAATTTACGACAACCGTAGCAAGACTTGATTTCTCGCCTGGCCAAACTTCTTAGTCTTGGTATCCAGTACTTTTGGCGCACATGTGTCATGGTTAGCCCGACTCCGCCGTGGAGGGTGTGCCAGTGCGCTTCTTCTACTAACTTCTCGGTGAAAGCATGAGTGTCTGGCAGGTAGACTGGATACTCCCCCTGTATTCGACCACGACACTCGAGTATTCCTTGGGCATTCTCTTGAAGGTTGAGTCGTTCTCGATCCTTCACGATGTCACAACTGCGTTGAACTCTCTTGATCCACCATAAGCGGGTGCTGTTGATCTCTTCTGTAGTCAGTGGGCCACTTCGTTTTTCGGTGCTCTTGCAATTGTGCGTGAATCTTGCGATCCAAGCGCATGTTCGTAGTGTGCGATGAAGGTTGTGCTTCTCTAATAATTTATCGTAGTCATCGGGCACGTTCTCTGCGTGTGTTGCGCATAGGACCTCTCGTATTACCTTAGCTTCTGCTTTCGATGTTGTGGATGGTTGTGTTAGAGGGTTATCTGGCCATTGAGCTGGATCTTCGAGCCATTCTGGGCCGTCCCACCATGGTGTTTTCTTGTTCGAAGATCCTCCACGACTGGCTAGGTCGGCTGGGTTTTCTTCCGAAGGAACGTGTCTCCACTCTATTTCTGGGTGTTGCTTTATTTTTGATACTCGGTTCGCCACAAATTGCTTATATTGCCCATCACCGCGTATCCAGTGGAGTGCGACGCTGCTGTCCAGCCACCCGTGGATCTTCGGCTCAGGAAGCCCCTGCAAGGCGTTTCGCACATTCATCACCAAGTTGGCTGCCATGTGGGCGGACACCAACTCGAGTCGGGGGACAGTTAGACTTTCTTTAGCCAATCGTGCTTTGGCTGTCACAAGTCGCCGTGTTTTCCCACCATTTTGTTGGACCACCGAGTAGACTACTGCTCCAATTCCACGAGTAGACGCATCGCCAAAGACATGGAGTTCCAGACTCAGCACAGGCTCTCTGTGTTCCACAATGGGGCGTGGCACCGTCTCTTCCTTGGGCAACGTCTTTTCCCATGCCATCCAGCGACGTCTTAAAGGGTCTTGGATCTCTGTATCCCACGGTATCTGGCTCTTGCACACCTCGCGGTAAATCATCTTTCCTTCCAGGGTAACCGGAGAAACTAGGCCCAGGGGGTCGTATATCTTGGCGAGTTTGCTCAGGATCCTACGTTTGGTTATTGGACCACTGTTGTCGGCGGTTGGAAAGGTGACGGCCAGCGTGTCGTTTTCCTTGTTCCATTTCAACCCGAGCATCTTGGTTTCGGTTGATTCTCCTCCCAGCTGCTGTTTCGCAAACGATTGTTCGTCATCCTCTCCCGATGGTTTACCGTTCACCTCTAGCTCACTGTCGTTAGAGTTCCACTTGTGGAGTTTGAATTTGGCATCTTCGAATATTTCTGTCGCTCTCTCTTTGTGTTGCTGTGCTAGTGCAACGGTTTGCCCACCGGTGAGCAAATCATCCACGTAGAGACTTTTGCGAATCTCGGCAACGGTCTCGGGATATTTCTCCTTCCAAGACTCCAGATGGTGTTCAATCACTCCAGCGAGAAGAAAAGGCGAAGGAGCTAATCCAAAGAGCGCCCTCGTGAATCTTAGCGTCTCTAACTTCGAATGTTCTCCACACCGCCAATGGAACCTCAGGGCGTCGCGCTCGCTCTCCCTAATCCGAACTTGCAAGAATGCCTTCTGGATATCGCCGGTTACCACAACTGGATGAGTTCGCTGATGGACGAGTACATCCCACAGTTTATTTTGGAGCGGTGGGCCTGGGTACAAGCAGTCATTCAACGATGGGGCATCAGGAGTTTCTTTCGCTGACGCGTCGTATACGATTCGCATTTTCGTGGTCTCCGCTGTCTCCCGTATCACTGCTTTATGGGGTATGTAGAATTCGACTCCCTTCGCTGGATTATTGGCTGGCTCTATTACTCCACTTTCTTTCTGTTCCTGGATGATGGAATCGTACTCAGCAGTGAGACCGTCACGCTGTAACTTGCTTGTGAGGCTGATGAGGCGACGTTGGCTTCCTCGCTCGTTTGTGGGCAGACGTAAAGGGTTTCCTCTCCACGGTAATCCTGTCTCGTACCAACCTTCTTGGTCTCTTGTTAACTGCTCCTTAAATTCATTATGAACCACTCCCTGATCGTGCTCCGGTGTGTCTTCGAGTCCGAGTACATCTAGGCGACATAGTTGCTCGTAATCTGATTGGCTGGTTTGCGTAAGCAACATTGTGTTCCTGTCAAATTCTTGTCCAGGGGACATCAGAAACCACCCCAGTTTGGTCAGTTCTGCGATTGGTTCACAGTCTTTTCCTATGCGTGGTCGAGTTTCAGTCTTGATTCTCGCGTAGTCTCCACTACCAAGCACTACATGGATAGGAAGTTGTGGCTTGTTGTCACGATCTGTCATTGTAACTCCTTTTAGGTGTGTATACTTGGCGATGAGTTCCTCGTAGCGCGGATTTTCCAGAGATAGCAGTTCAGATTTGTCCACCTTGGTCAGATGAGCTTTCATGCTGAACTCCTTGGTTGTTGACTCTATCTTAACTTGATACGATTCCAGACAGACTTGTTTTGTACACATGAGCATGTCAATTTGCTTGGTTTGTACTTCTACTGGCTCGATGTTCAGGACATGAATCAACTTGGCGGAAGCGTACGAACTCCCTGCCCCAGAGTCGATTAAGGCTCTGCACAGGACCCCGTTAACTCGAACGGTTACGACAGGAAACACGCATTCTCCATTCTCGTTGGAAGTATAAAGTCTTTCCGAGCCTTTATTTTCTTCCCCAGGCTCCCGCTCTGGCTCTATTTTCACGGTCTGATCGCAAATGGACGTGTGATGACGTCGGTCGCACTGTTGACATTTTCGTTTACTCGGGCACTCTGCCGCTCTGTGGTTTTCACCAGTGCAATTAAAACAGAGACGACGTTTAGCCAGTATCTGTTTTCTCTCGGAAGTCGCTGTCACTTTAGAGCACTCACCGGATTTGTGAGTCTTATCTTCACAATATATACACCCACGTGGTCGGTCGTCTTGGCGCCGTGCGTGATACAATCGGTTGCGACGGAGGTCGCGAGGTTTGGACTCAAAGGATTGACTGTCGATCGGATTTCTTCGCGTCCAAAGATGCAATGCTTCCACTAATTTAACGAAATCCCAGCTTTCCCAGTTAGGATCGGTCCTCACTAGATCACCCCGAATTCCAGACAATTTTTCGAGTGTTAACGCCACGTTTCCGTTAATCTGTTGAAGACTCCCCATGGTCTCTAACGACTGTACAGCGTACATCAACTTGTCATAAAACTCGTGAATCCTCTTGACATTGGCGTTCGGTATGTTCGGTAGTTCAAGAATTTCCTTTGTATAGGCTTTGATGATTTCTGATTCTTTTCCATATTTATCTTGCAGTATGCTCTTTGCTCGGTTGTATCCTTCACTGGTGAATGGTAGAGCCTCTACCGTTTTCCTCACGTTAGCTTCGAGCAATTCGCGCAAGTATGCAAATTTGGTCACACTAGGAATTCCTGCTTTGTCGATGGTTTCAGTAAACTGACCCCAAAAGCGAGTCCACTCTTGATAAGTTCCATTGAATTTTGTTATCTCTAACTTAGGTAACTTCGCTTGTAGCCCAGAAATTGCTTCATTTGTTGTCGATTTGGTGCTGGTAGCTTGTAATTCTGATTTGAATTTCATGCGCGTCTCGTGTAGTTCTCGCTCGTATGAAAGCTCTTCATCTCGTTGTCGGTGTATATCTTGTCTTTTCACACTTTCTCGCCATTCTTGAAGACGGCTGTTCTCGTGGTCTGCGCTTTCCAGTTTAGCATCGATTTCACTCACCCATTTTTCGATATCACTTAAATCATCCTTCGCAGCAATCTTCTGCGCTTCGACTTCCCTTTTCAGACGTTCAACTTCGTTCGCTGTGGTCTTGAGAGCTATTTGGTGGCGTTCGATCGCCTCGGACTTTTGAGCTTCAAGTATCTTCTCGGTCCTATCTATAGTTATTTTCAGTTGTACTAACTTGACTTGCAGTGTTGATTCGGGAGACTCCATAACCGAAGGTCGCGTTTCTTTGCTGTGTTTCAAGCTTCTCTTCTCACATAAATCCCGTATGGAGGTGCCAGGTGTCGGAAACTTTGCCACCGCTTATCAGCAATCACACATTCACACTATTTTCTGGTTAATTTATATAAAGATTTAATTTACTCACAATCACAGTCACAATATACGATGTTCACTTCACTATTCTCTCTTTAGCTCTGATCGCATGCATGTCTCTTATCCAATTAAATGACGTTCAATGTAATTGTAAACTAATCTTAATTAATCTGATATAACAACAACAACAATGCCAGTCTCCGACAAAATATCTCGCTCCGGCTTCTTTG
>CAXIUP010000051.1:0-27422 GCA_964035015.1 Corallium rubrum | reverse complement strand
ATGTGCCCCTAACCCCAAAATCAATTTTCAGCTCATCGAATGTATAAATTGTCCGGTTTTTATGGCCTGTTGAATTTGGCTTTCGGCGGCCCAGTGCCGTCGTAATTTTTTATAACCAGGAGCCTGGATCTAGTCGTCTTTTTGACGTCACGCAAGGTAGTCGGTTTACAGCTTTGATGCTGTTGCTTCGATGATCTGAGCTCCTTTGATTTACTTATCATTCCATCGATTCGGCCAGCGCTCGACAAACTTCACATTCTTAAAGTTCTAAGTATTGTCTAGCAATCATGTTTAGCAGTGAGTCAGATTCTGAGATCAGTTATCAGTCTGATGACTCGAACATAAACTTTACGCCGTGGTTATAATTCCGACACCAGAACTTTAGGTTCGATTGCTACATACAGTTTATTATAGATCGCAATACATTTTATTTCACGCTTAGTCCTCGTCGGATCTTTTCAACAATAGCACAGGGTCCGACATTATCAATCAATCAATCAATCAACTTTATTTAAACACGGTAAATTCATCAGAATAAATGTTAATTACAGTAATTACAGATATAAAAATAAATTAATAAAAATTAAAAATAAAATCTCTGCTTTACATGAATGCCGTGTATCTAATCTAAATTAGGTAAATCTAAGTAAAAAACCCACGGCAACCAGTACGGAAATCATTAAGAGTTTTTGCTTGCCGTAGTTCAAGTGGTAGACTATTCCAAAGGACTGCACCGCTATAACTAAAACTATTTTTAAGAAAATTTGTACGAGGTAGCGGAATAGCTAGTTTGCCCTCGGTGTCTCTCAGTTGGTAACCAGTAACAGTGTTTCTATCCGCGAATATAGATCTAAGATAGTCAGGAGTAAGACCATTTACAGATTTATAGACCATAATAGCTTCTTGTATTTGACGTTGCACGTCCAACCGTTTCCAGCCCAGCCTTTCAAACAAAAGTTCGGCATTTGCGTCATAGCTGGAAAAGGTTAGAATTCGTGCAGCGCGATTTTGCAACTTTTGAAGCTTATTAGAAGAGGTCTTATTGCAATGTCCCCAAACCACACTACAATAATCAAAATGAGGCTGAACTAAGGCGTTAAAAATGCACTGCAGTGTAGGTTGTGGGACAAATGATCTACTCCGTTTTAAAGCTCCTATACCTGAAGCAATTTTCTTTGCCATCTTCTCGATGTGCATATTCCAAGTAAGATTTTCGTCGATATGCACACCAAGAGATTTAGTAGACGAAACTTGCTTTATAGGCTTTCCATCAATCAAAATGTTAGGAGATCTGTCAAATAAACCTGTACTTAACCTTTGCCGGGACCCAATTAACATAAACTCGGTTTTAGAGTTGTTAAGGGTCAACTTATTTGCAATGAGCCATTCATTGACTTTAGTAAGATCATAGTTCAACTTGTCATTAATGGTATCAATATTGTTGCTAGCAAAGGTTAAGTGAGTATCGTCCGCATACATTCGAGGCTCCGAATTGGAAAGGCAATTAGGTAGATCATTTATATAGATAATAAAGAGTAATGGCCCTAAGATCGTTCCCTGTGGAATACCACAGGTAAGCAGTTGATTGCCTGAGAGATAACCATTTACGAAGCATTTTTGACTACGATTATCTAAATATGATTTAAACCAGTCATATGTGGTGCCTCGCACACCATATTCATGTAATTTTGATAACAGAATATGATGATCAACGGTATCGAACGCTTTTTTAAGGTCGAGAAAAACTAATGCATTAACATTGCCATGATCAATGTTGTAAGCCCAATTATTTGTGGCTTCAAGTAATGCAGTAACGGTAGAATGAAGCGATCGAAAACCAGATTGATGATCTGAAATTAAGCCATGTTCAATAAGATAATCATATAACTGATCGTAAATGATTCTCTCAAACACTTTAGCCACTACAGGAGTTATAGAAATGGGACGATAATTATTTAAATCAGAACGTTTACCCTGCTTAAAAAGTGGAATGACTTTAGAACGTTTCCACTCTTCTGGGAAAACACCCGATTCAATAGAATAATTAAAAATGGAGCAAAGAGAACTAGCAATTAGATCTGCGCTTATCCGAAGGAGTCTAGCAGAAATCTTATCTAAGCCTGTCGCTTTAGATTCACACAACTTTGACAAGAGCGAATGCACCTTAGAGACATTTGTATTTGTTAATTCAAAACGCTCACTAGTTCCCTTTATATAGTCAAGAGGGGATGGACCATTTTCATTAGGATTAATCGCATTAGCAAGTTTGGGTCCGATAGTGGAAAAGTGATTATTGAAGGCTTCAGACAGCTCCTGCGATTTGTAAATGGATCCACCGTTGTGTTTGATTTCCTTTATACAGGAATTATTTGTCTTTCTTGAAGTAAACTCATTTACAATTCGCCAGGTCCGACGTGAGTCACCTTCGTTATCATGTAGTGCTTTTTTATAGTACAGCCCTTTAGCCTGTTTAATTTCATTATTTATTGAATTGCGGCAATTCTTAAATCTTTGCCAATCGCTAGCATCATTAGAGCGAGATGCTTTTAGCTTAAGAATGTCTCTGTCATGCATTCGCTTCTTCAAAAGGGGAGTGATCCAGGGTGATTTATCACTCAGTCTTAGATCATCGATCGAGACATCGTAGCATAAACACTTGGGAAGACCACAGGGAAGACTGACACAGTGCAGCGATTATAGAAATATTAATCCAAATGGTGTAATAAAAGTAGCGTGCTGCGTAGGCAGTGTAGAAACAACAATCGAAATATAGTAAGGTTAGATATACTGCAGAAACAGAGAACGTAGGAGTCTAGGAGTCTAACGTTTCGAGCGAAGGCCCCTCTCCGACGAAGGGCCTTCGCTCGAAACGTTAGACTCCTACGTTCTCTGTTTCGGCAGTAGGTATCTAACCTTACTATATTTCGATAGAAATATTAATGCGGTTACCGAACTGACGAACTTACGGCCGTGGTTAACCTTTTGCCCAAAACTCAAAAGACTAAATAATGTCGAGCCTTGTGCTGGTTGTTGAAAAGATTCGACAAGCACTAAGTTCAAAGTAAACTATTTCGCAAGCGTTATGTCAATGTCGGATCTATATAGCCATCGAACCTAAAGATCCGGTGTCGGAACTACACGGCGTAAACTTTATTCGTGGATATGGTGTGATAGAAGATGCAGAAATCAATGTCGGTGAAAGTCAACATGAATATTCAAGTCGAGAGGAAGGTATTAAACTCCAGCTTAGAATAAGCCGAACACTTTGGCCGACGAAGAACTGGTTGGAAAATTACAACAGAAGAACAGTGGAAATAAGCGAATGGTGTTTAGCGATATGTTTACACTCTGCCTGGTCTTTGGTCATGAATACTTGGAAATACACAAATCCTGAGATGATCAGTCCTTAATTTTTGATAGATCGGTTTTGTTTGACCATGTAACACGCAATATCTTCTCTCGAATTCCTTAGGCTTGAAATTATCTGAGCAAAGTGTTGAAGTTTTCGAAGGTTCGAAGACACGTTTTGTCTTCACGAAATCTGAATCAACCCAAATTTTTCTTCGCTTCTTAGCGTCAGATTGGTCATCGTTGAAATATGGAATGGTTGAGAAGACTGCTCCATTCTTGAGACTAGCTTTATTCGTACAATTGGCAGCAACACAACTAAACACCATCTTTTCACAAGTTTTCTAGCGATACAGCAAGCGCAAATATTTGTAGATATCGAAATTTATAGCATAAAGCCTTGAAGGCGCTGTAGTCTACGAGTACCTTGCGTGACGTCACAAAATACACTCGTTCCAGCCTCCTCGAAACGAATTATTTTCACGGAAGTGTGCCAGCTAAGATCGCTGTTTTGCCAATTTCAAACTGCCATAAAAATCGGAGTTTTTTAAGAAATTAAATTTTGTTTTCGCAGAAACACTAGAAATTATGCCACGATTTGATATAGCTAAAAAAGGTTTTTGGGGTTAGGGGCACTTTAAAGTTTACCATTCGTTGTGTGTTTCTCTTCTCTTTGCTATAGGCTGAGTATGCTTTGCCAGAACAGTACAAGTCAGTATGGAATGGAAAAGGTTTTGTCACCACACCTACCGAGTCTACCTGAATGACGACGCCTCAAATTAGAACTTAATTTCTACATTATAACTAATGATGTTTCTTGAAGTGAATATTATTTTAGCTTTATTTTTTAAACGAAATTACTCTCGTGAATTGAACAATCCAACTGTGTCGCGAAGCACGCATTATTTTTGTACACGTGTAGTTGTTGAAATGTTTTGTAGCTGGAATTATTATGAAGACTAACTTTTGAAATGTTAAATTCAACTAAATGGTGAGGTTGTAGTCTTCTTTTAGGGGGCGATCACATGGACCGAGCTGGTCCAGTTACATGTTTTTAACATTTCGATTGCATCATAGTTAAAGTGTATATGAAACTAAAATTAAGTTTGTCTTATTTGAAAGAACTCTTAAAATAATGGGGAATATCAGCTTTTTCATATTTTACTTAGTTCTTGAGATATTTAGACTTATGTGATATTCAAATGAGATAACTTATGGTTCGTTTTTTTCTAATTAACATATTCGAAAATCGCGAATATTTTTAAGATTATTGAACAAAATCACTTGTAACTTTGCATATTGCTACAGTTCATGCAACTAAACATGAAAGACAAGTTGCACGTGATTTTGATCAATAATCTTAAAAATATTCACGATTTTCGAATATGTTAATTAGAAAAAAACGAACCATAAGTTATCTCATTTGAATATCACACAAGTCTAAATATCTCAAGAACTAAGTAAAATATGAAAAAGCTGTAAATTGATATTCCCCATTATTTTAAGAGTTCTTTCAAATAAGACAAACTAAATTTTCGTTTCATATACACTTTAATAGAACATATGGTTTGGAAGCTCTATTGTCTTTCAACTTGAGTGATCATGTTGAAAGATAATGGAGTTCCTTATATGGAAATAAATTCTATGGACACGTGACGACGAAGCACCGCAACACGTGACGATGAAGGACCACACCATTGCTATTGGATAACTGCTTCATATACAGACATACAATACCGTGAAGTTTCACAAATTTCCATGAACTTGAACAAAAACAGAACAATGATTTTGGACGACTTTCCAAACCATGTATACGTTCTATTAACTATGATTACACGGTAAAATTTCTCAATTTTGATTGGCTAAGAGGATACAGTGCAAATTTTTGAAGTCAATAAACCAATCAAAAACAAGAAAAACTGAAGAGCCAATCCCGTTCAGCAGCAGGGAAGTCGTGCGAGTTGTCGTGGGGAGTCTGGGGACTTCAGAAACAAAGATGGGGGTCAATTTTTCCCCCACTGACCTATTGCTGGCCAAAAATGTGTCCCCATTTTCACTTTCAAAATGGCGGCATTTATGGGTCCTGCTAATGGTAGCGACCACTGACATGTACTTATCGTAGGAAAAAAGAATATTTATGTAAATACAAAGCGATTTTCTTACTTTATTAATAAATCTTTCCTATGCGAGGGCTTCCCCAGAGGTGAATAAAATCGTCTGGCGTTAGCCAGAATAAAATACTACACACCAATTCGGACAGGAAAGAGTTAGAGACATAGTTAAAAATTGTTCCTGTGAAGGCTTCCCCAAGAGGTGAATAAAATCGTTTGGCGTTAGCCAGAACAAAATACTAAAGAGCAAAGACCAATAAATTCGGACAGGAAAGAGTTAATGCATGCATGTTGGTCATTGTTAATTTCTTGTGGAACGACTCAAGAGTATCGGCTAATTTACTTGTGAATTGAAACTTTTGCTTGTGTACTGATATTCTCTTTTGTGTATTACACATACGGGCCACCGTACACCTGAGTGTGTACATACGAGCATAACGGTGGCCACGCCTCTGTTGATAACGAATAACGGAATAACTGAGCTTGATGATGGCAGCTAAACTGTCCAAAATTATAACAATGATTTGCTTTGGGTAATCGTGGAAATGAAGAGATATACTGTAGATCAAATGTAATTGAAAATATAAGTTTCAGACGTAATAGTATATTGTTTAATTTTAAAAGACATGGCCTTGACCAAAAGATGGCGAAAAGTGGAGTGTAATCCAAAATGACCTATAAGGCTATAGTGTGGTCTGCGCAATTATGCTGTCATATTAAAAACAATATTATACGCGATATTTGGAGAATAACACGCGATATTTGCGTATAGCATTAAACACGACCACGACAAGCATAGTATACTAGCTCACATACTGAGAATTGTGTGTAGTGTAAATGTTCTTCAAGCTATATTAATCTGAAAATCTTCTGATTTTCCAAGCGGGACTTGAACCCACAACTTTCTCAGTGATCGCTGTTGAGACGCTCTAACGATTAAGCTACGGCATGGTCTGCATGGGACTCAGATGATGATTTGAACGTTTAGCTTGAGTTTGTTGTATGACATACTGCTTTGTGCAAGTATGATGATATATGTTAATGTCGAGTAATGCATGTTGTTAAGAGAAGAGATGAATATGCTAGCTCGGATATGAGAATTGATTGTTATAAATGTTATTGGAGCTATTTTACTCCGAAGAATTTTATGAGTTCCCAAGCGAGACTTTTATCGGCGATACTCAGATAATTTAAACGTACGATGTACTCGACTGTCATATCTGAGCTAGTTGAATACAATACCCCACAAGGGTATGTTGAATATATCTGAGTCCAAGTAACACAATATGTAAGAGATAAAGCCCGAGAACGAGGGCTGTATATAGCATACAGCCCGACGTTCGAGGGATTTATCTGACTTAATTTATTATTGAGGAGGTTTTCCAACAAAGTTTTGTCTTTTTTTCTACCTTGGACAAAGATTTTCCTAGTTTTTTTCTTCATTTCTTACCTAATTAGTATTCAAGGCTGTATGCTATATACAGCCCGCGGTACATCAAAGAAAACCGACTCAATAATAAATTAAGCATGGTTAGAGAGTCTCACTGGCGATCAGAAAGTTGTGAGTTCAAGTCCCGTTTGGGAACTCAGAAAATTTTCAAATATGTCTATAGAAGAAGAAGAAATACTTTATTTAACGAGGGTTAAATACACATCATTACTGGTTTCCCAGTAGTTTTCATTGGATTGAGTTGAACAACATGAGATAGTCCTCACTATCTCATGTTGTTCAACTCAATCCAATGATTTACTCTCATTAAACGATTTTCCATAGTTTATTTACAATTAATTTTTGGACAGATTTCAAGTCCACAAGAGTGTGTGCGGAACGGTAGCCACGCCTCTGCTGATAATGAGTATAGGCAACGAACTATTGCATGCATGAGCTAGCTTGATGATGGACAGCTAAACTGTCCGAAACGTTGCTACGTGGCTAAAAAATATTTGATTCGGGCAATCCTGCATGAAAATGAAGAGATATATCAAATGTAATTGAAAATACAAATTTCAGACGTCATTTTCAGATAGTATTTGGAACTGGCCTTGACCAAAAGATGGCGAAAAGTGGAGTGTAATTCCAAAATGACCTATATTGTTGTCTGCGCAATCATGTTTTCATATTAAACAAGCATGACGGTATCACGCGATATTTGTATAACATCACGAAACGTTTACATACAGCAGATCAGATATAAACGCCATAAAATCTGGCAAAAAAGGAAGCAGTTCTGCAAGCTAAGAGTTTTTAGGCAATCGTGGCTTGTATTTGTGTCTGTAAAGACACATTCAAAAGTGAACGGGTATTTGCGATATGTGCGACCAGAAGGTTGTGAGTTCAAGTCCAGCTTGGAAACTCCGGAATTTTTCGGAGTAAAACGATCAGTATCCAAGCTAGCATGCATCACAGCAATATCATATCCCACGTTGTTCAACTTAACGGTATATAACGGTATAGCTACGCCTCTGCTGAGAAGGAATAACGGAATAACTTAGCTTGATAATAGACAGCTAAACTGAAAATAACTTCTTGAAAACATGGCGCCAAATTGACACAGACAGAAGAGAAAGTCGTGTAACTCGAACACGCATTATTGTCGCATTATCCGTCTGACTCGGACAAATTTAATTGCCAAGACGAATTTAATACGTGCATGTATCGAATTTAATCGAGTTCTACGTCGCAGTTTCGTGCAATAAAATTCAAACAACTAAATTAGTATGATTTAAATTCGTCTATTGTGCGACGTTTAGCTCAGGTCTTAGCGATAGTTGGGAAATAGTTCGAAGAACATTTACACGCACTTCTCAGTATAAGAACTAGTATACATCTCTTCACTTTGCTAAGTCTATTCCACTATCTCGTGTTGTTCAACTCAAGTATTAAGACTTTCCATAATATATTCACAATTAATTTTTGGACTGGTTTCAAGTTCACCTGAGTGTGTGCAACGAGCATAACGGTAGCCACGCCTCTGTTGATAACGAATAATGTGATGATGGGCAGCTAAACTGTCCAAAATTATAACAATGATTTGCTTTGGGTAATCGTGGAAATGAAGAGATATAGATCAAATGTAATTGAAAATATAAGTTTCACACGTAATAGTATATTGTTTAATTTTAAAAGACATGGCCTTGACCAAAAGCTAGCGAAAAGTGGAGTGTAATCCAAAATGACCTGTAAGGCTATATTGTGGTCTGCGCAATTATGCTGTCATATTAAACACAATATTATACGCGCTATTTGGAGAATATCACGCGATATTTGCGTATAGCATTAAACACGACCACGACAAGCATACTATACTAGCTCACATACTGAGAATTGTGTGTAGTGTAAATGTTCTTCAAGCTATATTAATCTGAAAATCTTCTGATTTTCCAAGCGGGACTTGAACCCACAACTTTCTCAGTGATCGCTGTTCAGACGCTCTAATGATTAAGCTACGGCATGGTCTGCATGGGACTCAGATGATGATTTGAACGTTTAGCTTGAGTTTGTTGTATGACATACTGCTTTGTGCAAGTATAATGATACATGTTAATGTCGAGTAATGCATGTTGTTAAGAGAAGAGATGAATATGCTAGCTCGGATACAAGAATTGAGCGTTATAAATGTTATTGGAGCTATTTTACTCCGAAGAATTTTATGAGTTCCCAAGCGAGACTTTTATCGGCGATACTCAGATAATTTAAACGTACGATGTACTCGACTGTCATATCTGAGCTATAGTTGAATACAATACCCCGCAAGAGTATGTTGAATATATCTGAGTCCAAGTAACACAATATGCATGGTTAGAGCGTCTCACTGGCGATCAAAAAGTTGTGAGTTCAAGTCCCGTTTGGGAACTCAGAAAATTTTCAAATATGTCTATAGAAGAAGAAGAAATACTTTATTTAACGAGGGTTAAATACACATCATTACTGGTTTTCCAGTAGTTTTCATTGGATCGAGTTGAACAACATGAGGATAGTTCTCACTATCTCATGTTGTTCAACTCAATCCAATGATTTACTCTCATTAAACGATTTTCCATAGTCTATTTACAATTAATTTTTGGACAGATTTCAAGTTCACAAGAGTGTGTGCGTAACGGTAGCCACTCCTCTGCTGATAATGAGTATAGGCAACGAGCTATTGCATGCATGAGCTAGCTTGATGATGGACAGCTAAACTGTCTGAAACGTTGCTACATGGCTAAAAAATATTTGATTCGGGCAATCCTGAAAATGAAGAGATATATCAAATGTAATTGAAAATACAAATTTCAGACGTCATTTTCAGACAGTATTTGGAACTGGCCTTGACCAAAAGTTGGCGAAAAGTGGAGTGTAATTCCAAAATGACCTATATTGTGGTCTGCGCAATCATGTTGTCATATTAAACAAGCATGACGCGGTATCACGCGATATTTGGATAACATCAGGAAAGCTTTACATGCAGCAGATCAGATATAAACGCCATAAAATCTGGCAAAAAAGCAAGCTTTTCTGCAAGCTAAGAGTTTTTAGGCAATTGTGGCTTGTATTTGTGTCTGTAAAGACACATTCAAAAGTGGACGGGTATTTGCGATATGTGCGACCAGAAGGTTGTGAGTTCAAGTCCAGCTTGGAAACTCCGGAATTTTTCGGAGTAAAACGATCAGTATCCAAGCTAGCATGCATCACAGCAATATCATATCCCACGTTGTTCAACTTAACGGTATATAACGGTATAGCTACGCCTCTGCTGAGAAGGAATAACGGAATAACTTAGCTTGATAATAGACAGCTGAATTGAAAACAACTTCTTGAAAACATGGCGCCAAATTGACACAGACAGAAGAGAAACATTTAATTCGACGCGACGATAATTCGTTGTGTAACTCGAACAGGCATTATCGTCGCATTATCCGTCTGACTCAGACGAATTTAATTGCTGAGACGAATTTAATTCGTGTATCGAATTTTATCGAATTTTATCGTTAGTATACGTCTCTTCACTTTACTTTACTACGTCTATTCCACTATCTCGTGTTGTTCAACTCAAGTGTTAAAGCGACTTTTCATAATATATTCACAATTAATTTTTGGACTGGTTTCAAGTTCACCTGAGTGTGTGCATACGCGAGCATAACGGTAGCCACGCCTCTGTTGATAGCGAATATTGGAATAACCGCCGAGCTTAATGCACCTATCAATGTCTTGCCCCAACGGGGGGAGTGCGGGCCATACAGGGGCTATTGACAAAAGAGCATTGCCCGGGGAGGGGATATTTGGTTTCTTTTGACACAGACTACCCCCCCAGGGTGGGGATTTTTGACATTCTCCTGGTGCAAAATGGCGGAAGCGGAATCAGACGTCGAACAAAAAAAGGTAAGAATCCTCTCCATATCTATGCCATCTGCTATTGTATTTATTTCATTTATGTACTACGATACACATAATTGTTTAATATGTATTTGTTTTGAAAGGCAAGTCCTTTTGTTTATTTCTTTTGGATACCACATTGCTGATCAAGCGCGTATTAATATTATTCTATTGGCCTATATATGACTTCATGCATATTTGTTTTAATACGTTTCCATCTTAATACTTTGTCACGTTTTTTGCCAGGTTCTTATTCAGTATCAAGACAGTAAAAAGATTATTTCAACAACATCTCTCGAGCATTTGAATAACGCAGTAAAAGACTTATTTAAATTTGATTCAACAACCTTTCTTCTTCAAAAGTATGACACCCAGTTTGGAGAATTAGTTGATGTTGATAACTATGGAGAGTTATCAAGTGGAGATAAACTGCATGTAGTTGTAGCGTCCAAAGAGGCTGCCAAGTGTTTAGACACAGAACCAAGTTTGAAACCGGTATGAAAAAATATGTATCTATTTATTAATATTTAAAATATATTAAGCTTTATATATAATTTTATTGTTTACTGTACAGTTTGCATGTCTTATACACAATTTATTTGCAAGTTTATATGTAATAATAAAATATACAGTTATATTAACCCTTTAGCATGCAAGACTCTCCCCTTGACGAGCAAAATCATCTGGCGTTAGAGTAAAAGAGAATAAAAGAATAAAGTAGTGTGCATTGGGGTGCGCTGCATCTTAATGGTTTAACAAGAGAAATTAAATTGGCAGATAGTTTTGTTAACCTTTAACATGCAAGACTCTCCCCTTGACAAGCAAAATCGTCTGGCATTAGACAGAGTAAAAGAATCTGGCATTAGACAGAGTAAAAGAATAAAGTAGGGTGCATTGAGGTGCACTGCATCTTAATGGTTAACAAGATAAAGTAAATTGGCAGATAGTTTTGTTAACTTTTAACATGAAAGACTCTCCCCTTGATGATTAAAATCATCTGGCATTAGACAGAGTAAAATAATAAAGTAGGGTGGCGCATTGGTGCTTAATGGTTTAAATAACTTTCTCTGTACCATCTCCTATGTTTATAGCAAAGTCAGTTAATCAAAAAGCATGTCAAACTTTATTTGTAATTTTAATCCTTTCAGACCTAAAAGAGTTAAATAATATACATGTAATAATATTTTTTATTTACCTGATGGTTAGATCAATAGTAAATGTTTATATATTGTATCCCAGTATTAAAGCATATTCTGGGGGTTTTTTTCAAGCCAAATGATCCTGGTGTTAAGAAATTACAAAGAAAAATATGTTTTAAAGATGGAAAAATGAAACTAACAGAACCTGTAGAGGATGATGTGAGTATAAACTTTTTGTTTAAATCTGGAAAAATATATATTAGCATTTCACAGTTAATTTCTTATTCATATAAAAATTTAAATGCACATCAGAATGTACATTATTTTTTGTAATTATCAATGAAAAGCCCTGTATTGTATTGTGTTGTATTGTATTGTATTTTATTGTGTGTTGTATTGTATTGTATTGTATTGTATTGTATTGTATTGTATTGTATTGTATTGTATTGTATTGTATTGATGTTTCAAGCCAACATTGAATTTGATGGTGAGGTGTAACAAAATTTTTGTTCAAGATTATACATAGCGTTGAATACCTGGAACCAGGCCTTGCTGAACAAAATCATTTTACATAAGCTTTTGACCTATAGTAAGTTTCTTCAGCGCCAGTATAACTTTTCAGGCACTTGACTTTGGGATGGGCTGAAGCTAAATATTGTGATTTTAACATAGTTTTCTTCTTGCATTACAGGTTATGGACAGTGAGCAAGACAATGATTTGCAAATAAAATCAAAAATCTATGGAAAAAACAAAGATGATCTTAATCTGACAGAGTATCAGAAGGCAATCAATGAAGCAGCCTATAACATAGCAAAAGTAAACCCAATCATTTTAGTTAACAGAAATGAACTTATGACTCAGGCACAGAAAATTGTCGGGGATTCATACAGTTTCAAGAAAGGCTTTTCAAGGTCCAAATTTACTGATAACCCAAAAGAGGAGAACACACAACTGAAGAAGAGCAAAACATTTAAGGAAGAAAGGGCAATGAGATTAAAAGAGCTGAATGAAAAAATATCCGAAATTAAGAAAATGATTTCCTTTAAAATGTTAAGACGCGATAAGTGTGTCTCCGTGAAAGAGTGGAAAACATGTGAAACTTTAAGTGCGGATATTTCTAAATTGTTGTCAGAGAAAAGCCAACTGGAAAGAGAAGTTTCACTGCTTGGACGAAAAGAGAAGCAATCTGAGTGGTACGAGAAGAGAAAGTTGTCGGAAGCATCTACAAATAAGAGGAAAAAAGTCAAATCATCAGCAGTGACTACTTCAACATCAACGTCGACAACTACAACATGTACACAAGGCAAAAGGTCGACAGTTGACATCAGAAGTGCATTTAGCATTGGAAAAAAGGGAAGTACATGCAGTGGTGGCTCAGAATTTGTCACAGCAAGGACAACGACTACCAATGAAAGTTCTACTCTTAGCGATGCAATTAGTGAAGAAACACAAGTTACAGCAAACACATCCATAGAATGCGACGAAACTAGTAAAAGCGTCACTCAAACGGAAGCAAGTCTAGTCACAGACAAAGGAATCGTAACAACTACCCTGACCTTGGACGTAGAAAGTGAACATGTTCAAGGATCATCCCATGAATTGCCGTCAAGTCATAGTCAAGCAGTCCCTGAAGCCCCTGTTTGTCAAGAAGTCCCTGAGACCTCTGATGTGGATTTTTGAGCCATCCCTCCTTCTGTGGTGATGACTCGGTTGAAGGAGGGAATTTGATAAGAATTCATAAGTTGGAAGAAAGCAGAAAGAAACTGTCAAATTATGTTACTGAGACTAGTGAACTAGCAATTTCATGTTATGAAGGAATAAACATTTCACAGTATGTTGAAGTCCGGAAATATATCTGCGAAACTGAACATAAAGACTGCAAAACTTGTGCACCTATGATTCATGTTGCTGATACTATAAATAAATATGGGTTTTGGAAGTTAAAGTCAGCACTTATCTGCAGTATGGATCACAAGCAACCATGTCAGCAGTGCCTGAAGATGATACATTCACCCTCGGAGAAAACCAAAGTGATTCGATCATCAACAGCAATGAAAAACTATTCTTCAGCACATGCAAAAAGGAAAATTATTTCAGATGCCTCTTGCCTGTATTTCAATACAAGTTAGTCCAAAGGAAATGGTCAATTTCTTGCTAGCTAAAGATAGCAACTTTCTCTGATGAAAAGCATTATTACACGGATACATGGAAATAAATCATCCCAATGCTCTCTTGGCAGAGCTAGTGCTTTGCTACTTATGAAGTCTTGTAACTCTGATCCTGAACGAGAACGTTTGCGCTATGCCATAGCTGAGGCAAGTAATCTCTCAAAAAGAGGACTAAGAAAGCAATTCGGATTTGAGAACAGTGGTACAAGAAAAGTTAAGGTCGAATCAGCATTGAAGAAGCAAGAAGAAATTAGGGAATCGGTTTACAGACTGGCAAGCATAAAAGAAAAGGCTGTTCTGCTCTCTCTTGGTGTTGAAGTTTCAGATTCAGACTCAGAAGTTCAGCAATCTACGTCAGAAAGTGAAACAGAAGGTGACAGCAGTGAAAATGACGAGGAATTTGCTGGTCAAGAATACCACATGTTTGATGCCAAAATTGGACTTGGGACTGACAATGAAATTTCACCAAGCCGAGATCTACATGCAAGCTGTGACAACAACCAACAAGAACATCAAACTAAACTTCCAACCAATAAGCAAACATCAACTACTGAAGGTGATCATGTTTTGATGAATACGCAACAACTGTTAGAGTTACTGAAAGCAAACACGTTTAACTGGCTTGCTTTTACACAGGCAATTAAGAACGAAATTGTTGGCGTAACTGAGGGAGTATTCGACCAACTTCTTCTTGATTTTGCATCGCAATTGCCGTTCCTTAACCTACTTGATCATGAAGAGCAATTAATAGAGCAAAGTAGGCAATTGTACCTGGAGAAAAAAAGAATGGAAGAGCTGAATTGGGAAAATGAAGAGCGGATGGTAGTTTCGGAGTCTGACGATGATGCAGATCCTGAGGAGTGGGTTGGTATTGATGATCCACTGGGGGAAAAGGGGAAACAACTTATTGCCAAAAAGCGTAACAACCTCAAAAAACAAGCAGTAAGAGAAGCAGCAAAGAAAATTGAGAGAGAGAACTTTCTTAAAAAGAAAAGAAGTAAACGAGTTGGCACAATATTGAGGGAATTTCCCAATATTGGAAAGGACATAGAAAATTTCGTCCAATCTCGCGGTGTTGGCGCTGAAGCGTGGAGACGTACTGGAGTGTTGACATTCGATGGTAACAGGAAAGTACATCAAAAGGTTACCTTTTCCCGAATACAAGATTTCTTAGAGGAGAAATATAGTAGGAGATTCTCCTATGGAACAGTCGTGCAACTGTGTGTTGCTCGAAATCGCAGAAGGAAGTCATCAGCTTATTATAAAGGAGCAGCCCAGGTAACATGCAGAAGAGCTCGGAAGGGATTTGAAATAAAATACAACCCTGACTGCCACTGGTCAAACGCATTCTACAAGAGCCTGGATTTGGTGCAGTACAGCGATGGACGGGATAAACTTCTTCTTAACAGAGATGATCTGTCAGTATTTCGCTTAGACACAATGTTCACGAGTAATAAGGCGCCAACCCACTGTGTCAAGGGTAGACCGTCTCTGACGACTAAAACGGACTACCAAGCATCCTATCCAAACACTTTACAAACTACATCTTACAATTTTACGGCCTCTACGAACACAGGAGAAATTTGTGTTGGAGTAGTCAAGAGTTCAGCATTACACCCAAAGAGTCCAGGACAACATTTAGCGGATCTGCATAACCTAGAGCATAATGAGGAACTTCAGCATTTGTTCGTAGATACCACAACTGATAAACCGAAAGAAATCGAGTGTGTTCGTGTGGATTCAGGTGGTGATGAGGCGCTTTATCATGAGGAAGTTCAGTTTTGGTGGACCCTTCGACATATGGAAAGACCGACAAGAATGCAGTTAGTCACCAGTCGGTATAGTGGAGGTAGCAGTCTGAACAGGGTTGAGCTGCAGAATGGATGTGAAACCAAGGCACGTGCAGGATTATTTATTCCTTCCACTCTCAATGGCTCAAATTTTCAGGAAAAAACTGGGGAATTACATAACGTGAAACTTCAACAAAACATTTCTGATGCCATTGACATATACATTTCCCGTGTAAATGGTGCGCCTTGTGGAGATACTGCGATAAAGTTATTCCGTGGTGAAAAATCAGAAAGAAATGAACAGTTGAAGGAACATTACCGTGCCTTTGGAAAAGAAAAGGAAAGGGACAAGCTCAAAAACGAATACCCAAATGACTATGAACTGATATCCAAGGTCTTCGATATAAAGAAAAGACACCTGAAGAAAAATGGTATTCCTTTGCGGTACATCTTTCAATTGGTTTGCTGTTATGAGAAGTCATGCCCACACCCACTCTGTCAGCTTGGTCAACCGGAGAATGAACCAGTTTGGTATGAAGGTGGCCCACCACTAACATTTATTCCTTTACCAGTACCAGACAAAGACAGGCCGTATGGTAGCAAGAACTGTACAAGTTGTCCACCTGGAAAGTGCGCAGGCCACTTCTTGGCAGCCAGCAAGGCACTAAAGCTATACCAATCTGGTGATCCAGGCTACAAACCACAGAGTGTCCCTCCTAATGAAGTCATTCGCACATTTTACAATAAGTTTGGAAATATGGCAGAAGAAAGCAAGGTTGGAAAACTGGCTGATGAGACCATACTATCAACATCAGAGGTATACTTTACAATATATTTTTACATGTTATAATTGTTACCTCCGCCAAAAGGTTTATGTTTTTTCCCCTGCTTGTTTGTTTGTTTGCCTGTCTCTAAGCAGGATATCTCGAAAATTAATGAACAGATTTTCATGAAAGTTTCTAGAGGGGATAGTCATATGCCAAGGAGCAATCCATTCAATATTGGTGAAATTTGGATGACAACTTGATGAAATATTAATAAAAAATCCACCTGTAAATTTCTCAGCTTGTCCGAAGAAATGAATAAAAAACCCCACTTGATTGCACTCTTATAGTATACAAATCCAATGCAAACAATTACAATCAGGCATTTCATTCATTTGAGAGACCAGTTTATAGACATGTACAGTAGGTCTGATGATTAACTGGCTTAGTGTAACCCGCTGGCGGAGGTATGCAGTCTCTTGGGGCCGTCTTAAAATACTATAATTGTGTGTTTTTACTGGTTTTCTTCTAATTAACTGTTTTTTTACGTACACAAGGTGCACATGTGGCTTGACCACTTAGAATCAGTCCGCGAACATCGTAAAGCCGGGGCAAAGAAAGCTGCAGAAACACGGAGAAAAAAAAGATTAGAAAAAGTAAATGACAAGGAAAGTGGGAATGAAAGGGGTAATAAAAGGAAGAACAAGGAGGCAGAGAAGAGGATTCGACCGAGGGAGGAAAAAAACATTGAGGTAAAATCTTTTTGGTATTAGTTTATGGAAATACCATGTTTATTGCCGAATGTTCCTCTAATATGCTTGTTCTTCAGGCCTGTGTAACTGTCAAGAGGTTAAAAACTCAGCAATAAATAAAAGACGTAGTGTTCCCTCTTGCTAAAATTACCCTCTATTTTATTATTTTAGGACTTCACTATGCTGTATTTGAGGAATTAATAAATTGACCTTAATTTGTAGGAATCTGATTCAGAAACCGACATTTGTTCAACATGCCAAGATAGTGAACCACAGCTTCATGCAGGGACGTCCAATATACTCTGGGTACAGTGCGACGGTTGCCTAGATTGGCACCACCAGGTGTGCGTATGTATAACGGAAGAGTCAGACCTGGCAGTATGGCACTGTGAAGAATGCTTGAAGTATTAAGACTGATTGAAAAAAAACGTATTTTAATGTACTGTAACAGTACACTTGACTACACGTTGTGTTATTACAGATATCCGGCATTTACTGTAAACAGTGTGTATAAAAACCTGAACCCACATAAAATTATGTATTCTTTTCAAATTAAATGGTCTATATATCTATTCTTTATCGCTAGCAATTTGAAAAGAATACATAAGTAATTCTTAAGCACTGGTAAAAGCAAAACCTTTCCATACAATGTAAATAATATGAAAATACATTGAAAATAAACAGTAAATTGGAATTTACACAGTAATGTGACATCAACATACTATGGAAATTTGTATTTTGTTTAGAAATAACTTGGAAGATGTTTGAAAATATCCAACGATCTGGAATAAAAATAGTATGTAAAGGTTCTGGTTTTACTAGTGAAGTGGGTTCAGTTTTTTCATACACACTGTAGTATAGCGTGCATGAGGCATTATAGTTTCTTTTAAATAAAGGTGTTTTGTTCTTTTAAGTTTTCAAACTGCTTTATTTATTAATTCTTTGAACGTTTTCATGGCGATAAAGCAATATAAATAATTTTTGTGGAAACACCACGTAAAATATTTCTTTGCTTAAAATATAAAATTTAAAATATTTTGCGTGGTGTTTCCACAAAAATTATTTATATTGCTTTATTTATGTTGCTGAAAATGTAGCTATGTAAAATTCCACACACACACCACTTTTGTGTGACCTGCCCCAGGGGACATTTGACAAGTATTGACAATTCCTGTGGCTCTTGGGTGGGGATTATTGACGAAAACTTTCTGAAAATGTCAATAGCCCCTGGGTATGCCCGCACTCCCCCCGTTGGGGCAAGACATTGATAGGTGCATAATTGTTGATGGACAGCTAAACTGTCCGAAACGTTGCTAGCTAAAAAGGAGTTGGTTTAGGTGCAATTCTGAAAACAAAATGCTGTGATGACTTTTTCGAATACTTAAAATAACCACTGATCCAATTTCTCGTGCTATTTTGATAGTCTTTGAAAAATTCTCCTGGTGTATTTTTATCTAAGAAAACGGACTCAAGATCATGCTATTCAACAATATCGTGCTATTCAAGTCCAACGAGCATGACTAAGACTTTTCCGACAACCATGCATCAGTCCACATCACGCAATATTGGCATAACATCATGTGATTTGCATACAGCAGAACATATATAAACGACATGAACTCTGGAAAAAACAAGCAGTTCTGCAAGCTACAGAAGAGTATCTTTCATCTGCAAGATAATTTGCCAAGAACTTTGCATCGAAAATCGTGAAACGTAAGTTTATTTTTCATTTGCTTAATACCTTAAGGTAGACTACAGACTGCATATACAGATGTTAGTTTCGCTGTTGAAATTAGCGAAATAGACCATCGAATTTGAAACAAGAATTTTTGGTAGCGAATTCAGCCCTAATGCCATGTATGTTGTATTTTTCTCTGCTTTCCTTATTCCAATTCTTAACCAGTTTGATAATTTAGATATTAGTAGATAAAAAGTTTGCGGATACACCATAAATATCTGAACATTTTTAATAACAGAGCTTTCAATTCGTCCTTGAGATCCAGAACATCTTCAGAGATCAAGGACAATTCGTTATTACATTTTGACATTTTTGTATCTTTTGAGAAATGTTGTTAGTCAGTCTAGGGATTTTCAGCTTGGAGTTAGTATAAGGTTTTCTCAGTTCTTGCATGTTTGTAAGCTGTCCTGACAATTGTTTTAGAGAAACTCTGAGCTCTAATTCAAGCATGCAAATGCTAGCCAGACTCTCCAACCACGAGCTACTATAGAACTCAAATGGCAAACCGAGGTTGTTTAAAAGGGCTATGTCACCCTTTTTTAGCAATTCTTACTGAAATAAAATTGTTCTAGAATTGCACAGTCTCACGATAACGGTTTAGAGCACATAGAAAACCTGTACAGAAGTATACATTACATGGTCAAAATTAAGGCGAGATTGAAGGGATTGTAAATATGACATCTTGATTTCCGTTAATGGTCCGGCAACAATTGAGGCTCCTGTTTAGCTAGAGCTCAGAGGTTTTCTGAGATCAGGACAGCTTATACACTGCAAGAACTGAGAAAATGTCGGTTGTTTAAATTTTTGCATGCATATTCTTTTGCAGAAAGATGTTAAACAAAGCGATCATGTTTATGGGACTTCTCTTTGGGTCGTTCCTTGTCTGGATACCGAATAGCTCGGCTGAATCGACTTGCTGCCAAAATGTTAAGAAGGAACTGGATCTCACTTACGAAAGAATGTGTGGCTGTAAGTATAATAATAATGTAACAAAACATGCGTGCACGTACTTTGCATTATTAACGTCATTTTTGTAGTTGCCTCATCATTTTTCAAATCCATGCATTCTGTTCAAGGCCTAATGGATATTAAGCGACCTCATATTTATTGAGGGAAAATATGACAGTATTTAGATACTGATAACCCAATGGCTCTCATTCCCAGATCGATGGGCTAGTTTGTAGAATTAACTGAGGAAACTATGGTATTGATTTTAAAGCTGCGAGGGGGTTGTGATTAGGTGTAAAGCTGCGAGGGGGTTGTGATTAGGTTTAAAGCTGCGAGGGGGGTGTGATTAGGTGTAAAGCTGCCAGGGGGTGTGATTAGGTTTAGGGTTACCAGGGGGTTGTGATTAAGTTTAAAGCTGCGAGGGGGTGTGATTAGGTTTAGGGTTACCAGGGGGTTGTGATTAGGTTTAAAGCTGCCAGGGGGTTGTGATTAGGTTTAAAGCTGCGAGGGGGGTGTGATTAGGTTTAAAGCTGTGAGGGGGGTGTAATTAGGTTTAAAGCTGCGAGGGGGGTGTGATTAGGTTTAAAGCTGCCAGGGGGTTGTGATTAGGTTTAGAGCTGTGAGGGGGTTGTGATTAGGTTTAAAGCTGCCGGGGGTGTGTGATTAGGTTTAAAGCTGTGAGGGGGTTGTGATTAGGTTTAAAGCTGCCGGAGGTGTGTGATTAGGTTTAAAGCTGTGAGGGGGGTGTGATTAGGTTTAAAGCTGCCGGGGGTGTGTGATTAGGTTTAAAGCTGTGAGGGGGGTGTGATTAGGTTTAAAGCTGCCGGGGGTGTGTGATTAGGTTTAAAGCTGTGAGGCGGGTGTGATTAGGTTTAAAGCTGCCGGGGGTGTGTGATTAGGTTTAAAGCTGTGAGGGGGTTGTGATTAGGTTTAAAGCTGCCGGGGGTGTGTGATTAGGTTTAAAGCTGTGAGGGGGGTGTGATTAGGTTTAAAGCTGCCGGGGGTGTGTGATTAGGTTTAAAGCTGTGAGGGGGGTGTGATTAGGTTTAAAGCTGCCGGGGGTGTGTGATTAGGTTTAAAGCTGTGAGGGGGGTGTGATTAGGTTTAAAGCTGCCAGGGGGTTGTGATTAGGTTTAAAGCTGTGAGGGGGTTGTGATTATGTTTAAAGCTGCCAGGGGGTGTGATTAGGTTTAAAGCTGCCAGGGGGTGTGATTAGGTTTAAAGCTGCCAGGGCGTTGTGATTAGGTTTAAAGCTGTGAGGGGGGTGTGATTAGGTTTAAAGCTGCCGGAGGTGTGTGATTAGGTTTAAAGCTGCCAGGGGGTTGTGATTAGGTTTAGAGCTGTGAGGGGTGTGTGATTAGGTTTAAAGCTGCCGGAGGTGTGTGATTAGGTTTAAAGCTGTGAGGGGGGTGTGATTAGGTTTAAAGCTGCCGGAGGTGTGTGATTAGGTTTAAAGCTGCCAGGGGGTTGTGATTAGGTTTAAAGCTGCCAGGGGGTTGTGATTAGGTTTAAAGCTGTGAGGGGGGTGTGATTAGGTTTAAAGCTGCCAGGGGGTTGTGATTAGGTTTAAAGCTGCGAGGGGGGTGTGATTAGGTTTAGGGTTGCCAGGGGGTTGTGATTAGGTTTAGGGTTGCCAGGGGGTGTGATTAGGTTTAGGGTTGCCAGGGGGTTGTGATTAGGTTTAGGGTTGCCAGGGGGGTGTGATTAGGTTTAGGGTTGCCAGGGGTTGTGATTAGGTTTAGGGTTGCCAGGGGAGGTGTGATTAGGTTTAGGGTTGCCAGGGGGTTGTGATTAGGTTTAGGGTTGCCAGGGGGGGTGTGATTAGGTTTAGGGTTGCCAGGGGGTTGTGATTAGGTTTAGGGTTGCCAGGGGGGGTGTGATTAGGTTTAGGGTTGCCAGGGGGTTGTGATTAGGTTTAGGGTTGCCAGGGGAGGTGTGATTAGGTTTAGGGTTGCCAGGGGGTTGTGATTAGGTTTAGGGTTGCCAGGGCGGTTGTGATTAGGTTTAAAGTGCTTATATCACTTGTGAGGTTTTAACATATTGAAATAGATAAAAAAAGTTAGTTAATAAGTTATTTTTCCATTTTTGATTTAGTTTAATAGTTTCTGAGATATAGGCCTTTAAGCATGACAATTTGGGCCTTTTGCCAAAAATTTCCACCGTCCATTTTTAATCACGGGGGCCTGGAACTCAGGAACCTAAGACGACCGTCTTCTTAGTTGGAATCAATGTGCGTTCTGGAAAACGGGTGTGAGCTCGACGTTTCGATTTTCAGTCAATTATATGTGATTTTGCATTGTGAATCAATAAGCCGAAACGTAGTTGTTTTGAATTGACTAGTTCCTGAGTCCCGGCCCCAAGGTGTTAAAATGAAAGACGGAATTTTTTTGAAAATTGGCATTGGTTCAGAAGCCAACATGTCAGGAACTATTTGACTAAATCAAAAACGGCAAAATAACTTATTAACTAACTTTTTTTGCTCTATTCAAGTACATTAAAACCCTACTAGTGATATAAGCACTTTAAAGCTTCTAGGGGGTTGTGATTAGATTTAAAGCGCTGCCAGAGGCATTGTGATTAGGTTTAGGGTTACCAGGGGGTTGTGATTAGGTTTAAGGTTGCTGGGGTGTGTGATTACGTATAAGGTTGCTAGGAGATCGTGATTAGGTTTAGGGGTACTGGGGGGTTGTGTTTGGGTTTAAAGCTACCAGGGTTGTGATTAGGTTTAGATTTGCTAGGAGATCGTGATCTAAGGTTTAAGGCAGCTGGGGGAAAGTTCGGTTTAGGTTTGGGGACAGGGTTAGAGACAGAGCCTTCGCCACGCACATACGAAGTCTCTGGGATTATCCACCACCAGGAAGGGTTTTGATTGGCTAGCTAAATGTGGCTTCTTTTCAAGTGGAACTGGGGGTTTTTCTGTTTCCAGAGCCTTCGTTTGTGCGCGGCGAAGGCTCTTGGTACGAGATTGGGTAGGGTTTGGGTTTCAATTTCTTTAGAATTTAGGATTATGCTGAATTCTAGGGCTTTTGACAACTCACGATAATCCTGAAATCTAAGTGGGAGGACGTGTTGAGATTTTAGATAGTAATGACCAGGGCCGCAGGGCATACGGCATAGGCGCCCCGGAATAAAAAAAATCAAATACAGCTCATCACCGCAGGCAAAGATACGACAATAGCGCCCTCGAAATGCAGGAAATAGCCTTTTAGAAGCCCAATTATTAAAATAATTTCCGGGGTCCACCTAATAACTAGAGGGGCTCCACCTGACCATTTTGCCGCAGGTTTCCAGTCGCCTGTGGCGGGCCTGGTATAGACTAATTTAACGTACGCTTTATATACCCCCATTGCCTTCATCTACAGGTCCTGGGTACAAATTGAAATTTCAAGGAAACAATACCCAAGATTACGTCAAAGTCAATGGTGTACCTGATATGACGGCTATCACAACGTGTTTGTGGGTCAAGACAACCCAGTCAAGTAGTCGCACTGCTTCGTTTGTATCTTATGCACAAGGAGAAAAAGATAATACTTTGCTAATAGGTGCTAAGGACGGTAACCTTCAAGTTTATATGATGGATAAAGCGACAAGATCTGGATGTTCGATAAGGTAAGAAAGAAAACAAATAAAACACTTAAATAAAAATAACAAATTGTATTGTGTTTTATACTTCTAAATCATTAATAACCCGTGAGGAAAATTCAAAAGAAATTAAGGTTTAATCGACAGTGCCTGTGTAGCGTGGCCAAGAACTGATTAAGAAAACATCAGTTCTGTATCACATTTTACACTGATGTTTCATTAATCAGTTCCGTCGGCCGGTGAAGTTTTATATCTGAAGATCCCGACGTTACACAGGCTGTACTAAAACACGAATATAAAATAAAGTCCATTTTAACAAAAAACCCAACAACATTGAAATAGTTTATGGCTAGCGGTATAGGAGTAGGGTTGGAGTTAGGATTAGCACTAAAATAAGAAATTGTACGTATAGTGACTGTATGTATAGTAATTGTATGTATAGTAATTGTATGTATAGTAATTGTATGTATAGTAATTGTATGTATAGTAATTGTATGTATAGTAATTGTATGTATAGTAAATATGTATGTATAGTAATTGCATGTATAGTAATTGTATGTATAGTAATTGTATGTATAGTAATTGTATGTATAGTAATTGTATGTATAGTAATTGTATGTATAGTAATTGTATGTATAGTAATTGTATGTATAGTAATTGTATGCATAGTAATTGTGTGTATATAGTAAATATGTATGTATAGTAATTGTATGTATAGTAATTGTGTGTATAGTAATTGTATGTATAGGAATTGTATGTATAGGAATTGTATGTATAGTAATTGTGTGTATAGTAATTGTATGTATAGTAAATATGTATGTATAGTAATTGTATGTATAGTAATTGTATGTATAGTAATTGTGTGTATATAGTAAATATGTATGTATAGTAATTGTATGTATAGTAATTGTGTGTATAGTAATTGTATGTATAGGAATTGTATGTATAGGAATTGTATGTATAGTAATTGTATGTATAGTAATTGTATGTGTAGTAAATATGTATGTATAGTAATTGTATGTATAGTAATTGTATGTATAGTAATTGTGTGTATAGTAATTGTATGTATAATAAATATGTATGTATAGTAATTTGCATGTATAGTAATTGTATGTATAGTAATTGTATGTATAGTAATTGTATGTATAGTAATTGTATGTATAGTAATTGTATGTATAGTGATTGTATGTATAGTAATTGTATGTATAGTAATTGTATGTATAGTAATTGTGTGTATAGTAATTGTATGTATAGTAATTGTGTGTATAGTAATTGTATGTATAGTAATTGTATGTATAGTAATTGTATGTATAGTAATTGTGTGTATAGTAATTGTATGTATAGTAATTGTATGTATAGTAATTGTATGTATAGTAATTGTATGTATAGTAATTGTATGTATAGTAATTGTATGTATAGTAATTGTATGTATAGTAATTGTATGTATAGTAATTGTATGTATAGTAATTGTATGTATAGTAATTGTATGTATGTATGTATAGTAATGGAAAGGGAAAAGCCGTAAAACAACTCAGATGGCAATTTAGCGTTTAACACTACTGGAAAACAGAAAGAGCATGAAAAACCCCAGAAAAGGCAAACAGAAACATACAAGCATGCAATACAGTTTAAGATTGCCAACTACATACTTCAAGGCTTTCTAAAGACTTATGTTTTAATACCAAAGGTATATAAATAGTGTCATAATAAAGTTATGTGTTTTGTGATATATATATAGGCAAGTTTATCGATTACTCATTACTGAGCAGAGTAAAAAAGCTACGAAATAACACGTTTTACTGCTAAATAATACCAACAAATGCGAAAACTAAGCTTCTAAACCCAGGGTTCGAATTAGAAATTCAAAGTGCATTCGCAAAATTCTCGTCTGTATTTTAGTAATTTACCCCTCCCCCCAGGAAATGCGTAAAAGTTCTTCAAATAACTAAGACTTCTATAAACGCCAGAGTCTTCTTTTGTTCAAATGGCTGTAAATCACTTTTACATTCATCAATTAGTCAATATGAAAGTAGTAATACCCCCCCATATAGCGCCCAAAGGGATGCCGCCTCATTAAATATTCAATTTTTAATTATTCATTCTCATGCTCCTTTGCGACCCTCTAACCCTAATCTCATTACGTCATTATGTCTCGTGCTCCTATATGACCCCCTAACCCTAATCTCACTCAACCCCCCGTTATTCACTACGTCATATTCACCCTATTATTTATTCATTCTCAGACTCCTTTAGGATAGTCTAACCCTAATCTCATTACGCCATTATTTCTCAGACTCCTTTGGGACGTAGTAACCCTAACTTTCCCCCCTAACCCTAGATGTTGCTCAACCCCCCCCCCGTCATTCCCGATTGGTCTCCGACTGATTTCCGAAGTTACGTAAAAGGCACTGGACTTATCTCTTTATAACTAATAGAAACCAACTTTCATTTAAACCCTTAACCCTACTTATAGTCAACAGTTGTGGGACACGTATACGTACAGAGCATGCGTACAGTAAACTTTAACAAAATAGACGTTCTTTACAAGGAACTAAAGAGAAATTGATAGAGACACTTTATATTTTTTTATCTGAAACCTTGTCTCGATGAGTATAGAGAGTTTTGAGCAGCCGAAGTGTCTGAATTGGCAGAGCTCGTATGGACTTAAATCAATAGCATATGATGAATATTATATTAGGTTTAGAGCCTAAACATTCAATCATCCTAGAATCATTGCTAGCTAAACCCTTCGTTTGTAAGTGAAGGAATCGTAAGAAGATAGAATGAGGAGTCAATTCTAAAAGCCATAAGAACGTTTTTAAGTGTCGATATATAAACGAAATATTATTTGGCTGCGGGACGGCTGAGTATCGACTTGAATTAATAGCAACATGAATATTATATTAGTTAGAACTTAAACGGCCAAACAGCTCTTTACCCATTTACTTGGAGATATGTGCCGAATTGTCGCTTATTTGGCTTTAGTTTATAAGTAAACGATGCCTTGAATGAAGAAATCGTTCGGCAAACTGTTCGAAAGACATTGAATCATTTTCTTCAGAGGGGTTTGCCAGAATATAAACTGTCAAGGGTTAAACGGCTGACTCGGCTATTTTTTTAACGTCGTCAAGCATCTTGTTAATGTTGCTACGGCTGATATTTGCGTATTTATGCTCAGTGCACGTGCAGGAGACAAAAGAGAAAACTCATTAAAGTTACTAATGACCAAAACATAACCGGATTTGCATATAAGTAGAATATTTAATTCATTTTAGGGGTGATCATGAGTTTTTTGGGAATAATAAGGGGCCTGAAGAGGTATTAATATATGGGCAAGTTTAGGCGAAAAAGTTAGTCTTAGGACTATAGTCTTAGTTTTAGGACTATATAGTCTTAGTCTTAGGACTATATAGTCTTAGTCTTAGCACTATATAGTCTTAGTATTAGGACTATAGTCTTAGTCTTAGGAATATATAGTCTTAGTCTTAGGACTATATAGTCTTAGTTTTAGGACTATAGTCTTAGTCTTACGGACTATAGTCTTAGTCTTTGTCTAAGTCTTAGGACTATAGTCTTAGTCTTAGGACTATAGTCTTAGTCTTAGGACTATATACTCTTTGGACTATATAGTCTTAGTCTTATAATCACCGCAGGGGTAATCCCCAATCACCCCTGGGGCAACCTCCAAACACCCCCGGGACACCCCATGGGGTAGCCCCCAAATTCCC
>CAXIUP010000050.1:5000-35000 GCA_964035015.1 Corallium rubrum | reverse complement strand
ATGCCTGAATAGAGTGAAGCCAGCGGAAACACTGGTGAAAGCTCGTAGCGATTCTGACGTGCAAATCGATCGTCGAATTTGGGTATAGCGGCGAAAGACTAATCGAACCATCTAGTAGCTGGTTCCCTCCGAAGTTTCCCACAGGATAGCTGGGACTCCTCCGACGCAGTTTTATCGGGTAAAGCGAATGATTAGAGGTCTTAGGGTCGAAATGACTTTAACCTATTCTCAAACTTTAAATTGGTAAGAAGTCCGACTTGCTCGAATGAAGCTGGACAATGGAATGCGAGTCCTTAGTGGGCCATTTTTGGTAAGCAGAACTGGCGATGCGGGATGAACCGAACGTCGCGTTAAGGTGCCCAAGTCGACGCTCATCAGATCCCACAAAAGGTGTTGGTCGATATTGACAGCAGGACGGTGGCCATGGAAGTCGGAACCCGCTAAGGAGTGTGTAACAACTCACCTGCCGAATCGACTAGCCCTGAAAATGGATGGCGCTCAAGCGTCGCACCCATACTCGACCGTCGGAGCAAATGCCCTAGCTTCGACGAGTAGGAGGGCGCGGAGGTCGTGACGCAGCCTTTGACGCGAGTCAGGGTGAAACGTCCTCTGGTGCAGATCTTGGTGGTAGTAGCAAATATTCAAATGAGAACTTTGAAGACTGAAGCGGAGAAAGGTTCCATGTGAACAGCAGTTGGACATGGGTGAGTCGATCCTAAGACACAGGAAAGTTCCGTTATAAAGCGCCCACTTTCGGGGGCCGCCTGTCGAAAGGGAATCGGGTTAATATTCCCGAACCAGAACAGGGATATGGCCACTTGTGGCACACAGCGGTAACGCAAACGAACTCGGAAACGTCGGCGAGAGTCCCGGGAAGAGTTCTCTCTTCTTTTTAACGGACTGTCACCCTGGAATCGGTTTAGCCGGAGATAGGGTTTCACGTTCGGTAAAGCTCCACAGATCTTGTGGGGTCCGGTGCGCCTTCGACGGCCCTTGAAAACCCGGGGGAGTTGTTCATTTTCCTCTCTGGTCGTACTCATAACCGCAGCAGGTCTCCAAGGTGAGCAGCCTCTAGTCGATAGAACAATGTAGGTAAGGGAAGTCGGCAAAATGGATCCGTAACTTCGGGACAAGGATTGGCTCTAAGGGTTGGGCATGTCGGGCTGGGACTTGAGGCGCGCGGACCCGTCCTGGACTGGTCAGGACTCTTCGGGTGTCTGGGCCGGATCGGGAAGGGGCTTCACGTCGATGGACTCAGCTATGATCGTCAGGTCAATTCGGCATGCAATTAACAACCGACTTAGAACTGGAACGGACAAGGGGAATCCGACTGTTTAATTAAAACAAAGCATTGCGATGGCTGGTGACCGGTGTTGACGCAATGTGATTTCTGCCCAGTGCTCTGAATGTCAAAGTGAAGTAATTCACCCAAGCGCGGGTAAACGGCGGGAGTAACTATGACTCTCTTAAGGTAGCCAAATGCCTCGTCATCTAATTAGTGACGCGCATGAATGGATTAACGAGATTCCCACTGTCCCTATCTACTATCTAGCGAAACCACAGCCAAGGGAACGGGCTTGGCGACAACAGCGGGGAAAGAAGACCCTGTTGAGCTTGACTCTAGTCTGACTCTGTGAAAAAACACGAGAGGTGTAGAATAAGTGGGAGGAGCAATCCGCCGGTGAAATACCACTACTCTCGTCGTTTTTTTACTTACTCGGTGAAGCGGAACTGGACGTTACGCGTCCACATGTTGGTTTTAAGATCGCTCGTCTGCCGGTCGATCCGGGCCGAAGACACTGTCAGGTTGGGAGTTTGGCTGGGGCGGCACTACTGCCAAATGATAACGCAGGTGTCCTAAGGTGAGCTCAATGAGAACGGAAATCTCATGTAGAACAAAAGGGTAAAAGCTCACTTGATTTTGATTTTCAGTATGAATACAAACTGTGAAAGCATGGCCTATCGATCCTTTATCTCTTACGAGTTTTAAGCTAGAGGTGTCCGAAAAGTTACCACAGGGATAACCAAAGCTTTTAAGTGAGATTTACCCACCCTCATACCACCCTACCTAAGAGAGCAGGAGGCATCGATCTTGGATCAACTGTAGTTCAAATATCTTTTTTTAATTAGTACTAAATATCCCATAAAGTGATCAATTTCCCATAACGTAAATTAACGTACAAAATTTGAATGTTAATAAATGCAATGTAATATACTATTTGTTTCTTAATGACTAATGTTAATAATAACTCAACGTGTGTGCAAAGTGACGTTCTTTGCAAAATATATTCTAACAGTTTTTTAGATTTGTTCATTGGCGCTGTGGCTCAACCCATTGCAAAGTAGTTGATGGCTCAACAGGGTTGTAAATAACTCAACGGAGGTGCAAAGTAATATTCTATAATGTTCCTTGCAAATATAAATAACCTTAACACGTTCTTTGCAAATAATATTCTAACTATTTTTTGTTTTTGTCCTTTTTAGATTTCTTCGTTGGCGCTGTGGCTCAACCCATTGCAAACAACATTGCCTCAACGGGGCATATGAGGTGGTAACGTGACGTTACCATATACGGGCACGTTACATATACGCGCACGTTACATATACGAGCACGTTACATATACGAGCACGTTACATATACGGGCATGTTACATATACGGGCATGTTACATATACGGGCACGTTAGATATACGGGCACGTTACATATACGGGCACGTTACATATACGGGCACCAGGGGGGTGGTAACCTAATGTTACATATACGGGCACCAGGGGGGTGGTAACTTAATGTTACATATACGGGCACCAGGGGGGTGGTAACCTAATGTTACATATACGGGCACCAGGGGGGAATTAGTGTCCTAATGTTACATATACCTCCTGGTGCCCGTATATGTAACATTAGGACACCACTCTCCTAGTGCCCGTATATGTAACATTAGGTTACCACCCCACCCCACCCTGGATGTAACATTAGGTTACCACACCCCTGGTGCCCGTATATGTAACACTAGGACACCACCCTCCTGGTGTCCGTATATGTAACATTAGGTTAGCACCCCCTTGGTGCCACGTATATGTAACATTAGGACACCACCGTCCTGATGCCCGTATATGTAACATTAGGACACCACCCTCCTGGTGCCCGTACATGTAACATTAGGTTACCACCCCCCTGGTGCCCGTATATGTAACATTAGGACACCATCCTTCTAACTGCCCGTATATGTAACATGCCCGTATATGTAACATGCCCGTATATGTAACGTGCCCGTATATGTAACGTCACGTTACCACCCCTGCTCCAACGGGGTTGCAAATAAACTCAACGGAGGCTGGAAAGTAATATTTCTATAATGTTCGTTGGAAATATAAATAACCTTAACACGTTCTTTGCAAATAATATTCTATTTCTTTTTTTTCCTTTTTAGATTTCTGCGTTGGCGCTGTGGCTCAACCCATTGCAAACTAGTTGATTGGCTCAACGGGGTTGCAAATAACTCAACGGAGGCTGGAAAGTAATATTTCTATAATGTTCGTTGGAAATATAAATAACCTTAACACGTTCTTTGCAAATAATATTCTATTTCTTGCTTTTTTCCTTTTTAGATTTCTTTGTTGGCTGTGGCTCATCGATGGCCTCAGTTTCTTCCTCAACAACTTTTTTTTTTTTTTCCTTTTTAGATTTCTTTGTTGGCTGTGGTTCATCGATGGCCTCAGTTTCTTCCTCAACAACTTCCACGGATGCTCGATTGCGTCTGTTCTTTTTTGACTTGGTGGACGTGGTCTGGTGGCGATCGGGTTGCTCTTCCTGGGAACACGTGAGCGACGCAGTCTCTTCTAAAACAGGCATGGGCGTTCGCTTTCTTTTCTTTGACTTTTTGGTGGATTCATCCTGTTGGGCAGAAGTTGTTGGTTGTGCCGATGTTTGCTGTTGCATGGCTTGGATTTGACTTTGCAACTGTAAAATCATGTCCGTCAACTCATTCGGAAAAGCTGACAGAGGAGGTGGTTGTTGAAGGCCAGTGGAAGCAGTGCGATATGCCGCTGGTGGTTCCAAGCCCGACACCGTTGAAGCCCTGTGATGTGCTGCTGGTGGTCCCGATACCGTTGAAGCGGGTGCAGACGGGTTCGCTAGTTGTGTGGCTAGTGCACGGACGTTTCGACATGACGACGCCGAGGGTGGAGCAGTGGGAATACACATTGATGTCAGCATCCTTTGCATAGTTGTTACATTCTTCGCCGTTTTGAATTCTACTGCCTCCGGACTGTCGTTGACCAATTTTGCGCTATACTGTTCAGGGTTCGTGATTAACCCGCGCATTGCTCTCAGTTGTGCAATGAATACGAACAACGCAGCTGATTCCTGCATCCAATGACTCAGAGACACGTCAAGGTCAGGATTAGCGAAACACCAGTGCATCACTTCATACACGTCTTCTGGTGTTGGGTTTGACGACTTGTCTTTCGAGTCTAAATTCGCCAAATTCTGCGTGACAGGAGTGAGGATATTTCTGAAATAGGTGCGCGTCGTGTCATCGATTAGCTCGCTATCTTTAAAAATTTCCCAATTTACGAGCAATGCCTCAGCCGCTTCACTCATGGCGATTTTCGGTCTGGTTGTCCACTCACAGTTTTTGGCATTTAGATTTTGGATGAAATCTTGCTCGTTGTAGTGGATTTGGGCATCATATGGTCGCAGGAAATAATGGGGAAAATGCTTGAAGAAATTTACTTTATTCGGGGATGGCTGTGGTTTGAATGCCATCTGAAAAATGAAAAAATACGAACGTAAAAACTTGCACGTGTATTGAAAAATGACATACTGCTTCATCGCGGCAGTGTAAGTTCCTTAGAATAACTTACACAAAATGAAAACATTTACGATAGTTCCGTTCACGGCTGTTCGCACATTTGATAGCAAACCTGCTGCTAGACAATTTAAACATTGCGTCTCGGACATACGAATTCCAACCCTTTGTAACATTTCGGGTACCAAGTATAATCGCAAAAGATATTAAATGTGTGTACCGAGTCCTGGTTACTTACACAATATGGCTTTTGCCTCATAACCCTAAGGAATGGTATGGTGAAACAGGTACACGATACGGTAGCCTGTTAACGTAAATGTCAAATATGCAGTACTGCAGTATATAAATTTGATTAAAGTTATATACTGCAGTACTGCATATTTGACATTTACGTTAACAGCCAACCGTACCGTGTACCTGTTTGACCATACCATTCCTTACGCCGCAAAAGTTACTGGATGGAAGTGAGAGATTTGAAGAGGTGTTAAAAATGTTATACTTTGCAGAGTTTTAACACGAGACAATGCTACATATGCTGCTCCGGGACCAAGTGTACTGGTATCAAACCATACTACAACACTATGAAGTGTTTGTCCCTGGCTTTTACAAATTGTCATGGCATATCCTGGCACAAAAGGATAGCATGTCTTTATCTGGACAACTTCGCTTCCGTCTTCCTGTAACACGCTCGTGGGATTTGAAACAGGGTGCACAGACACCTTTTTACCATTAGGTAATTGCAAAATAATGGTCCAGCCTTCGATCATTGATATGATTGCTGGTTGACCATTTACTATTCCATTTTTTTTGTCCCTATTTTGTGTGATAACAACACGCATCCCCCTGTAAATATTCGTGGGCGGGTCTTCATTGTCCATTTGGATTGTGGCAACACAAAGGTTCTGGGAAAATACGTTGTGTAAAATAAGATTGTTAATTCGTGACACTGCATTCCTAGAGACGGTTAAAAATGTACTTGCCGCATTTTCCCGTATGATGGAAAGGAGTTCTGCATCAGTAATTGAAGCAGAATAATGGAGAAGCCTTTCATGTTGTAGTGTGTGCAGAATTTCAGGTGTTGGTTTCCAACAGCGCAAGTGATTCAAGATTTCAGAGTATTCGAAATCAATGCAACGGTACTGGTTGGTGAGGTTATAACATCTGGAAATATTGGACAATGAAGGTAAGTCATACACACTGGAAACATTAGTAGTGACGTTGTTTTTGGTCGTTATTGGTGGCAGTTGATATTTGTCACCACAAATTACTAGAATTGGACGGGTGGGCAACTCTTGCAGAGTAGACATAATATGGGTAAATATAGACAAAGGCACCATGGATACCTCATCGATTATTATAACATCATAGATCGCAAGTGCCCAATTAATTTGTGAAAAAGTGTTATTAATTGGCACACAAAAAGAAGAGTGAAGTGTATTTGCATCTATGTCAGTGTCGAACAACGCTCGGTAAGAGGAAGCCAGGAAACCTGTAGGTGTAGCCACAAGGCATTTTAACTGTCTATCAATTAGATACTGTATGCAGGCGTGAAGGCACTTGGTCTTACCAGTGCCTGGTTTGCCCGTTATAGAAAGTATCTTTGTCCAGTCGTTTGTTGTACTGGAGCAACCTGGTTCTTCTGGTTGCAGCAAGTTTTGCTGACTAAGTACGGGCAAGTGGCTATAAAATTGAGCTCGCAAATTCAAAAAACATTTCAGTGTATCAACGATAACCGTCTGTATTGGGTCGAGATTGGCAGATTGTGATTGGGTGGGAACTGGAAAGAAGTCTTCGTTCCTCAAAATCTGAATTTGCCATAAGTGATAAACGTTTGTGAGATTTGCCACGTAATTGACTATATTGTCGATAAAATAAGATTTATGGCCTTCCTTTTGTAACATCTGTCTAAGTTGTTGTTCGCTAAATGACTCTGGCATGTTTACAAGGCATGAAGCGAAATATTTTAAATTGTCTGGCAGAGTATCGTGATCTGGGTGTTTTAACTCATCAAGTTTTCGATGTGGTTTGTTCATCACAAGGAACTGGAAAAAGAAGTCACAGTTAAAGTATGAAACGTACTTAATGCCAACCAGGCACGTTTCGCGTTTGTACAATGGCGCGCTCGCCTTTGAAGTATCGTGTGTCCTGAGAAACTCTAGAAAAGAAACATCTGACTCCTCAGTACGCTTGTGATATTTTAAAAGTATAGAGTCACTCTCTGCTGATGGCGGTCTAGGCGCAACATAACGTTTAGTACCGTTACTCGATCACGCCATTTTAACAGAAGAAAGTGTCATCACCATTTCTGGTTCACAAGGTTTCATGTCTCTTAAATGACGGTATGCAGCCTGTGCCGGGATCAAGTGCGTAGAGTAGAGCGCATCAGTAGATTGACAGTCTTTAAACTTGGATACATAACTACTAACATATCGCATTAGCATTCCTGACTGGTCCGAAAATTGAACATCCATGCGGCATTTCAGGAAAGGAAGAATGGAGGACATGTATGCCCTTAAATTTAATGCAAATGCACTTTGCGGATAATGCAAAGACAAATGAGGTTTGCCATGTTCATCTCTACTTAAGGATGTCGGGTTTTCATTCAGTGGCAGAACTGTTTTGTCCGATTGTTGCAAATTGTAAACTAGAAAAGAAAGATCTTTATCAATAACTGGTACATGAGCATTGATCTCTTGATAGGAGCATTTGGAGAGGTCTTCTAGCCAAACAAGTAAGTGAATATGGGCCGTACCGCGTCCTTGAAACTCAATACGATAAAACAAGTTCTTAACATTCTTCGTGTTGGGTTGGTCTTTAAAGTTAAAAATATGTTCTCGCCAGCGCATGGAATTTGTACCGCATAGATAACCTCGAACTGTCTGTTCTAGAATATGGACAATGTTCAATGTTTCTAGAGTAGCGAGTTGTGTTGGCATTTTTCCCGATAATTCTGCTGCGTTTGCTAACCACTTAGGCGTTGGGAAAGTCCACTCATAAGGATTTATGGTTATGAAAACATCTGGGTAACCATATTGACGTACGGCATCCATGAGAAATCGATGTTGCCACCTCCAGTACTCTAGTGAAAACGTCTTTGTGGAAAGCGAAGTGGCAGCGCTTGTATCAAATTGCCTAGAAGATGATATTGCGCCAGAAACTGTCGTGAAAAGCCACCTATCGTAAACAAACTGTAACAAGTCATAATCAAGTGAATAATCAAGAATCTCACTGACCATCTTTAAACAAAAAGAGATCTTAGCACTTTGGCGAGAAATGGTGCCTGACAACCGAGTTTCACACCATTCATAGAATGGGTAAAGGTGAGGCCAAAGGGCACACTCAATACCTTGATTTTCCCTATAGTCATAGAGATTAAGTTGTTTACCACTTGTCATATGTTGCTCTCGAAGTAAGAGGAAACGGTTATAATAAGATGTTTCTGAAGTGGTTAGATATCTGTATGCTAACATGCACTTTAGCTGACTTGGGCGCTCAAGTTTAGAAATTTTGTCAAGCACAGACTCCTGAGACCAAGAAACACGACAGAATCCGTCTTTTTGCCTATACCCATGCTGGTGAATCTTGTAGTTCCCAGTATGAAGTGTGAAAGGTCGAAGTGCTACTATTTCAGACCTGGTAAGACTACGTAAACAAATGGGAATTTGAACTGCTTGTGGTATGTGGTACCGGTCAGTGGAACATGGGCATGATTTAACTGTCATCAACTTTGAACGCTCAATTGAAGGCAAAAGTGTCTCTCTGTGCAACACCTTGCAATTGGCGCAGTACGACCAGGATTTATTGACTGCCCAAAGCAATAAAGCATCTGCTTTATTAGAGGAATGCTCTTCTACGTCAATAACATGTCTACCAATCTCACTATTAAAGAAATCGGTACGCGATTGTTCAACCCTTTGAAGCCTTGCTGCCATGTCTGCATTTTTTGAAGTTTGCCAATCATCAATTGGGTAAGAGCCTATTATACGAAATGGCCTTTGTGACCAAAAGCCATTGTAATCCTGTGCCGCCATTATAGAATTAATATCGAAAGACGATACGCGGTAGTAGCAAGTAATTACAGTACTATTGTATTTGTGTTGTATGGCAAGAATAGTAAAACTACGCAGTAATAGCGTCCAACAAAAACGCTATATGTTTATTGCGAAATTAAACAAATTACTGCTAAAATTACTTGCACAAGTTGCAACTTTCACGGCAAACCAAGTTAGTAAATTAAAACTGTATAACGATATAAATGATATTTGCTTACCGTGAATGATAATATTGGGACTCGAAGAGCAGAGACAACGATCCTGTAACGGAAAACAACAAATTTGTGTTGTATGGCAAGAACAGTAAAACTACCCAGTAATAGCATTGAACAAAAACGCTATATGTTTATTGCGAAATTAAACAAATTACTGCTAAAATTACTTGTAGAACTTGCAACTTTCACGGCAAACAAACTTAGTAAATTAAAAGTGTATAACAACATAAATGATATTTGCTTACCGTGAATGCGAATAATAATATTGGAGAGTCGAAGAGCAGATGACAACAACGATCCTGTAACGGAAAACAAACACAAATTTCGCCGGTTTATAAAATGCGGTAAAAAGTCTTGATAATTTGACAAAAGCCTTAATAGAAGTTAAGATGTTGCCTTACGTTGCTTTGGAAAAGAAAATTATGATCTAATCTTAATAACTCACTAGATAAATAAGAGCTTTGAATACAGTGTCTATCGTGAACTTAGAACACAACTGCAATCTATCAAAGATGGACGCCTATGAAAATATTGAGTTATCAGCCAATGAAAAACCTTGTTTTGGTGAAGCAAGAGATTTGATTCGTTGAAATAGTTGTAATATAAAATTACAGTATTTTGGTGAAAATTGATATAAAATGACGAAAATATATGCCAAAACCTTTCACAAATTATATTTCATAAACTTAACAGGAATTATGAGACTAATTTTCGTCAAAAATTTTACTTTTGAAACATTGTTGATTTTGAAATTTTAAAATGTGAAATATAGTAGATACAGACATGTAACAACCATGAAACTCTTCGTCTCAGTGAGACGAATCTAATGATACCTGTTGTGACTCAATACATTACAGAACTGGAAAAAATTGCAAAAACTTACTAGTTTATGTTCAAAATTTGACTTTTCAAATATTGCTGATTTTTAAATTTGAAAATGTGAAATATAGTAGGTACAGACATGTAACAACCATCAAAATCTTCGTGTCAGTGAGACGCATCTAATGATACCTGTTGTGACTCAATACATTACAGAACTGGAAAAATTGCAAAAGCTTACTAGTTTATGTTCAAAATTTGACTTTTCAAATATTGCTGATTTTTAAATTTGAAAATGTGAAATATAGTAGGTACAGACATGTAACAACCATCCAAATCTTCGTCTCAGTGAGACGAATCTAATGATACCTGTTGTGACTCAATACATTACAGAACTGGAAAAAATTGCAAAAACTTACTAGTTTATGTTCAAAATTTGACTTTTCAAATATTGCTAATTTTTAAATTTGAAAATGTGAAATATAGTAGGTACAGACATGTAACAACCATCAAAATCTTCGTGTCAGTGAGACGAATCTAATGATACCTGTTGTGAGTCAATACAATACATAGAACTGGAAAAAATTTCAAAAACTTTACTAGTTTATGTTCAAAATTTGACTTTTCAAATATTGCTGATTTTTAAATTTGAAAATGTGAAATATAGTAGGTACAGACATGTAACAACCATCCAAATCTTCGTCTCAGTGAGACGAATCTAATGATACCTGTTGTGAGTCAATACAATACACAGAACTGGAAAAAATTGCCAAAACTTTACTAGTTTATGTTCAAAATTTGACTTTCCAAATATTGCTGATTTTTAAATTTTAAAATGTGAAATATAGTAGGTACAGACATGTAACAACCATCAAACTCTTCGTCTCAGTGAGACGAATCTAATGATACCTGTTGTGACTCAATACATTACAGAACTGGGAAAAATTGCAAAAACTTACTAGTTTATGTTCAAAATTTGACTTTTCAAATATTGCTCATTTTTAAATTTGAAAATGTGAAATATTAGTAGGTACAGACATGTAACAACCATGAAACTCTTCGTCTCAGTGAGACGAATCTAATGATACCTGTTGTGACTCAATACATTACAGAACTTGAAAAAATTGCAAAAACTTACTAGTTTATGTTCAAAATTTGACTTTTCAAATATTGCTGATAAATACAAGGCAGTACTCAAAATGCATTTTAAATATTTTCTAGGCGGAAAAAAAACATTTATAGCCCTGAAAATTGCAAATTCGGCTAACTTTTGACGCTGATGCCGAATCTGGTGTCAGATTTAAAAACGAGTAAAACCGGGGGGAGATATAAAAGATATCCTGCATTTTCTAACGTCATTGGTTCATCCGTTGGTTACGTCACAACCACGTGACCGCCAACCGTCAAACTCTGTCAATCGATTAGGCATAGGCAGGTCCTTACGCCTACCAAGTTTCATGTTGATAGCACAGACACAAAAGAAATGACTGAATACAACACACAGAACGGGAAAAAATTGCAAAAATATGCTAATTATGCTCATAATTTGACTTTTCATAAATACAAGGCAGTACTCAAAATGAATTTTAAATATTTTCTAGGCGGAAAAACCCATTTATCGGCCTGAAAATTTCAAACCCCCGCTGGCCACCGGCTAACTTTTGACGCTGATGCCGAATCTGGTGTCAGATTTAAAAACGAGTAAAACCGGGGGAGATATAAAAGATATCCTGCATTTTCTAACGTCATTGGTTCATCCGTTGGTTACGTCACAACCACGTGACCGCCAACCGTCAAACTCTGTCAATCGATAAGGCATAGGCAGGTCCTTACGCCTACCAAGTTTCATGTTGATAGCACAGACACAAAAGAAATGACTGAATACAACACACAGAACGGGAAAAAATTGCAAAAATATGCTAATTATGCTCATAATTTGACTTTTCATAAATACAAGGCAGTACTCAAAATGAATTTTAAATATTTTCTAGGCGGAAAAACCCATTTATCGGCCTGAAAATTTCAAACCCCCGCTGGCCACCGGCTAACTTTTGACGCTGATGCCGAATCTGGTGTCAGATTTAAAAACGAGTAAAACCGGGGGGAGATATAAAAGATATCCTGCATTTTCTAACGTCATTGGTTCATCCGTTGGTTACGTCACAACCACGTGACCGCCAACCGTCAAACTCTGTCAATCGATAAGGCATAGGCAGGTCCTTACGCCTACCAAGTTTCATGTTGATAGCACAGACACAAAAGAAATGACTGAATACAACACACAGAACGGGAAAAAATTGCAAAAATATGCTAATTATGCTCATAATTTGACTTTTCATAAATACAAGGCAGTACTCAAAATGAATTTTAAATATTTTCTAGGCGGAAAAACCCATTTATCGGCCTGAAAATTTCAAACCCCCGCTGGCCACCGGCTAACTTTTGACGCTGATGCCGAATCTGGTGTCAGATTTAAAAACGAGTAAAACCGGGGGGAGATATCAAAGATATCCTGCATTTTCTAACGTCATTGGTCCATCCGTTGGTTACGTCACAACCACGTGACCGCCAACCGTCAAGCTCTGTCAATCGATTAGGCATAGGCAGGTCCTTACGCCTACCAAGTTTCATGTTGATAGCACAAACACAAAAGAAATGACTGAGTACAACACACAGAACGGGAAAAAATTGCAAAAATATGCTAATTATGCTCATAATTTGACTTTTCATAAATACAAGGCAGTACTCAAAATGCATTTTAAATATTTTCTAGGCGGAAAAAACCCATTGATCGGCCTGAAAATTGCAAACCCCCGCTTCCCCCCGCCTAACTTTTGACGCTGATGCCGAATCTGGTGTCAGATTTAAAAACGAGTAAAACCGGGGGGAGATATCAAAGATATCCTGCATTTTCTAACGTCATTGGTTCATCCGTTGGTTACGTCACAACCACGTGCCCGCCAACAGTCAAACTCTGTCAATCGATTAGGCATAGGCAGGTCCTTACGCCTACCAAGTTTCATGTTAATAGCACAAACACAAAAGAAATCACAATATTTTAAAAAACATGTTTCAGAAAAGTTATAATACAATATATTAGTATTCTTATGAACAATGTTTTTATCCTTAGAGTCTATTGGTGAATAACTGAACTTCGTTTTAGCGAAAGTGATCCTTTTGCAGGAGGTAATCGGGGGGTCTTTTTTTAATAACTGGCTTGTGGCAGCCAAGCGTTCATAGCGACGTTGCTTTTTGATCCTTCGATGTCGGCTCTTCCTATCATTGCGAAGCAGAATTCGCCAAGCGTCGGATTGTTCACCCGCCAATAGGGAACGTGAGCTGGGTTTAGACCGTCGTGAGACAGGTTAGTTTTACCCTACTGTTGAAATGTTGTTGCAATAGTAATTCTGCTCAGTACGAGAGGAACCGCAGATTCAGACAATTGGCATTTGCACTTGGCTGAAAAGCCAATGGTGCGAAGCTACCATCTGTTGGATTATGACTGAATGCCTCTAAGTCAGAATCCGTGCTAGAACGCAACGATGCATTGTCCCGGACATTCATTGGCGAACGAAGATAGAAGCTGCATTGCTTCCTGCGTCACAATGTGCTTTCTGGAGTAGAACACACTCCGAAACACTAAACAGACTCAAATATACATTTTCTAGGACTAAATCATTTGCAGACGACTTAAATAGAGAACGGGGTATTGTAAGCAGAAGAGTAGCCTTGTTGCTACGATCTACTAAGATTAATCCCTTGTTCTTTGATTTTTTTTTATATTTCCTTTTTTCCTGCCGAAAAACATCCTCCTTGATTAAATTTATTTCTACTTACTCGTTTCTTGTGGTTTCGTTAGTGCAGTCTTTAGAAAATTTGTAACAGTTTTCGATAAAGTCTCCAGTAGTTGGATTTCGGTTACTTTGGGAAAACATAACATTGTCGATGCAGCCGTGAAATGCCAGGAGGTCGCTGATTGTTCTGTGTGTTTTTTTCCCGATTTTCTAGAGCATCCTCCTTATTGCAGTAAGTTATTTCGACAATGAAGTAGCTTTCATTTTGGTTCGGCGCGCAGATCGATTATACCAGTGAACGCCGAGAGGAAGAAAGGGAGGGAGGGAGGGAGGGAGGGAGGGAGGGATAAATAAGATAAAATACGCGTGCTTTTCAGCGAAACACGCTGGGAAGTTTCATGTACTTTATAGGGGTTGTTTCTGCTAACGATGTGGGAGTCGGCGTTGATGAATGCTGGCGAGGTTGAGCGATACTGTTGTTAGGGGTGGCGTTGGAATTGACATTCCAATGGAATACAAGTGCTGCACTTCAATTGCTTTGGCTTCTTAGCCAAGCAATGCGGTGCGATAATGAAGCCCTTGCATGGTTACCCCTTCCGACAACTTGCTGTTACAACATCCCGAGCCAGTCATTGTCAACGGCTGCACACCCGCAAACACGTCTTGTCAATTACTACTAGGCGTTGTCGAGTCACGCACACCGGCAGCTCGAACTGAACAGTGGGCTACTTGCTCGGCTTCGCCCGTTCTCCTGTTTTCCTTTTCCTATTACTTGTTAAACTGTATTTGCAACATTGCAACACCTCACCACCCCCCCCCCCCTCCCACACACACACACAACACACACACACACACACACACACACACAAAAAAATTAAATAAATGAATTGAACAACTAAAAAGCAATAGACACAACTTTTGACGGCGGATCTCTTGGCTCGTGCATCGATGAAGAACGCGGCTAACTGCGAAACGTAGTGTGAATTGCAGATTTCAGTGAATCATCGAATTTTTGAACGCAAATGGCGCTTTTGGTTATGCCGAGAGCATGCCTGTTTGAGTGTTGCTACTAAATCGTGCATCGTTTCTTGCACGACCTTTGGAGTTTCATGGCGTTTCGCCGTGTCCCCCTAAATAGATTAGCATTCAAGTACATCGCGTAGCCAAAATTGTTCGCGGACTTCGCGTGTGCCGCATTGCTTTCCATGGTGGCTAGTTGACCTCAGATCAGGCAAGACTACCCGCTGAACTTAAGCATATCAGTAAGCGGAGGAGAAGAAACTAACCAGGATTTCCTCAGTAATGGCGAATGAAGAGGGATCGGCTCAAATTTGTAATCGCCGTAGCTTGCAGCGGCGAATTGTAGTCTCGAGAAGTACTCTCCTGGCAAATCGACTTTGTCTAAGTTGCTTGGAACAGCACGTCGTAGAGGGTGACAACCCCGTACGTGGCAAGGGTCGAATGCCGACGAGTTTCTTTCGAAGAGTCGGGTTGTTTGGGAATGCAGCCCTAAATTGGTGGTAAACTCCATCTAAAGCTAAATACCGGCACGAGACCGATAGCGAACAAGTACCGTGAGGGAAAGATGAAAAGGACTTTGAAAAGAGAGTTAAAGAGTACGTGAAACCGTTAAAAGGGAAGCGAATGAAACCAGCAATTTGCCTTGCCGGATTCAGTCGCCTGCGCTCGATCGCGTGCTTGTTCGCGATTTTTTTAGACGCGACTCGTACAATTGGCCGAGCGAAGGCGGCGCACTTCTGGTAGGAGAGTGTCAGCATCAGATTGTCACGGGTTAGAAAGTTGCGATGAAGGTAGATCCTTCCGGATTGTTCAGCGTCGCAAACAAATCACCCGTGCCTGTCTGTGGTCTGTCGCAATGCGTGCCTCCGTGGGTTGGCAGGTGTCCTGTCCTGTTGATGCGGTTGTCGACTGCGGCGGACGGCTATGCCAGTGCGTCCAAACCGCTGCCCGTCAACAGGTCGGGGTGCACACACCACGCATTGACGATGCTGACGAAAATACGGTTCCATCCGACCCGTCTTGAAACACGGACCAAGGAGTCTAACATGTGCGCGAGTCTGTGGGTGATCGAAACCCGGTGGCGAAATGAAAGTGAAGGCAACTTTTTGGTTGCTGAGGTGAGAAGCCCGGCCGTCGTGGCCCGAGCCGTATCATCGACCGACCTGTTCTAATCTTAGAAAGGTTTGAGTAAGAGCGTAGCTGTTGGGACCCGAAAGATGGTGAACTATGCCTGAATAGAGTGAAGCCAGCGGAAACACTGGTGAAAGCTCGTAGCGATTCTGACGTGCAAATCGATCGTCAAATTTGGGTATAGCGGCGAAAGACTAATCGAACCATCTAGTAGCTGGTTCCCTCCGAAGTTTCCCACAGGATAGCTGGGACTCCTCCGATGCAGTTTTATCGGGTAAAGCGAATGATTAGAGGTCTTAGGGTCGAAATGACTTTAACCTATTCTCAAACTTTAAATTGGTAAGAAGTCCGACTTGCTCGAATGAAGCCGGACAATGGAATGCGCGAGTCCTTAGTGGGCCATTTTTGGTAAGCAGAACTGGCGATGCGGGATGAACCGAACGTCGCGTTAAGGTGCCCAAGTCGACGCTCATCAGATCCCACAAAAGGTGTTGGTCGATATTGACAGCAGGACGGTGGCCATGGAAGTCGGAATCCGCTAAGGAGTGTGTAACAACTCACCTGCCGAATCGACTAGCCCTGAAAATGGATGGCGCTCAAGCGTCGCACCCATACTCGACCGTCGGAGCAAATGCCCTAGTTTCGACGAGTAGGAGGGCGCGGAGGTCGTGACGCAGCCTTTGACGCGAGTCAGGGTGAAACGTCCTCTGGTGCAGATCTTGGTGGTAGTAGCAAATATTCAAATGAGAACTTTGAAGACTGAAGCGGAGAAAGGTTCCATGTGAACAGCAGTTGGACATGGGTGAGTCGATCCTAAGACACAGGAAAGTTCCGTTATAAAGCGCCCACTTTCGGGGGCCGCCTGTCGAAAGGGAATCGGGTTAATATTCCCGAACCAGAACAGGGATATGGCCACTTGTGGCACACAGCGGTAACGCAAACGAACTCGGAAACGTCGGCGAGAGTCCCGGGAAGAGTTCTCTCTTCTTTTTAACGGACTTTCACCCTGGAATCGGTTTAGCCGGAGATAGGGTTTCACGTTCGGTAAAGCTCCACAGATCTTGTGGGGTCCGGTGCGCCTTCGACGGCCCTTGAAAATCCGGGGGAGTTGTTCATTTTCTTGTCTGGTCGTACTCATAACCGCAGCAGGTCTCCAAGGTGAGCAGCCTCTAGTCGATAGAACAATGTAGGTAAGGGAAGTCGGCAAAATGGATCCGTAACTTCGGGACAAGGATTGGCTCTAAGGGTTGGGCATGTCGGGCTGGGACTTGAGGCGCGCGGACCCGTCCTGGACTGGTCAGGACTCTCTTCGGGGTCTGGGCCGGATCGGGAAGGGGCTTCACGTCGATGGACTCAGCTATGACCGTCAGGTCAATTCGGCATGCAATTAACAACCGACTTAGAACTGAAACGGACAAGGGGAATCCGACTGTTTAATTAAAACAAAGCATTGCGACGGCTGGTGAGCGGTGTTGACGCAATGTGATTTCTGCCCAGTGCTCTGAATGTCAAAGTGAAGTAATTCACCCAAGCGCGGGTAAACGGCGGGAGTAACTATGACTCTCTTAAGGTAGCCAAATGCCTCGTCATCTAATTAGTGACGCGCATGAATGGATTAACGAGATTCCCACTGTCCCTATCTACTATCTAGCGAAACCACAGCCAAGGGAACGGGCTTGGCGACAACAGCGGGGAAAGAAGACCCTGTTGAGCTTGACTCTAGTCTGACTCTGTGAAAAAACACGAGAGGTGTAGAATAAGTGGGAGGAGCAATCCGCCGGTGAAATACCACTACTCTCGTCGTTTTTTTACTTACTCGGTGAAGCGAAACTGGACGTTACGCGTCCACATGTTGGTTTTAAGATCGCTCGTCTGCCGGTCGATCCGGGCCGAAGACACTGTCAGGTTGGGAGTTTGGCTGGGGCGGCACTACTGCCAAATGATAACGCAGGTGTCCTAAGGTGAGCTCAATGAGAACGGAAATCTCATGTAGAACAAAAGGGTAAAAGCTCACTTGATTTTGATTTTCAGTATGAATACAAACTGTGAAAGCATGGCCTATCGATCCTTTATCTCTTACGAGTTTTAAGCTAGAGGTGTCCGAAAAGTTACCACAGGGATAACCAAAGCTTTTAAGTGAGATTTACCCACCCTCATACCACCCTACCTAAGAGAGCAGGAGGCATCGATCTTGGATCAACTGTAGTTCAAATATCTTTTTTTAATTAGTACTAAATGTCCCATAAAGTGATCAATTTCCCATAACGTAAATTAACGTACAAAATTTGAATGTTAATAAATGCAATGTAATATACTATTTGTTTCTTAATGACTAATGTTAATAATAACTCAACGTGTGTGCAAAGTGACGTTCTTTGCAAAATATATTCTAACAGTTTTTTAGATTTGTTCATTGGCGCTGTGGCTCAACCCATTGCAAAGTAGTTGATGGCTCAACAGGGTTGTAAATAACTCAACGGAGGTGCAAAGTAATATTCTATAATGTTCCTTGCAAATATAAATAACCTTAACACGTTCTTTGCAAATAATATTCTAACTATTTTTTGTTTTTGTCCTTTTTAGATTTCTTCGTTGGCGCTGTGGCTCAACCCATTGCAAACTAGTTGATGCCTCAACGGGGCATATGAGGTGGTAACGTGACGTTACCATATACGGGCACGTTACATATACGCGCACGTTACATATACGAGCACGTTACATATACGGGCACGTTACATATACGGGCATGTTACATATACGGGCATGTTACATATACGGGCACGTTAGATATACGGGCACGTTACATATACGGGCACCAGGGGGGTGGTAACCTAATGTTACATATACGGGCACCAGGGGGGTGGTAACTTAATGTTACATATACGGGCACCAGGGGGGTGGTAACCTAATGTTACATATACGGGCACCAGGGGGGAATTAGTGTCCTAATGTTACATATACCTCCTGGTGCCCGTATATGTAACATTAGGACACCACCCTCCTGTTGCCCGTATATGTAACATTAGGTTACCACCCCCCTGGTGCCCGTATATGTAACATTAGGACACCATCCTTCTAACTGCCCGTATATGTAACGTGCCCGTATATGTAACGTCACGTTACCACCCCTGCTCCAACGGGGTTGCAAATAAACTCAACGGAGGCTGGAAAGTAATATTTCTATAATGTTCGTTGGAAATATAAATAACCTTAACACGTTCTTTGCAAATAATATTCTATTTCTTGCTTTTTTCCTTTTTAGATTTCTTTGTTGGCTGTGGCTCATCGATGGCCTCAGTTTCTTCCTCAACAACTTTTTTTTTTTTTTCCTTTTTAGATTTCTTTGTTGGCTGTGGTTCATCGATGGCCTCAGTTTCTTCCTCAACAACTTCCACGGATGCTCGATTGCGTCTGTTCTTTTTTGACTTGGTGGACGTGGTCTGGTGGCGATCGGGTTGCTCTTCCTGGGCACACGTGAGCGACGCAGTCTCTTCTAAAACAGGCATGGGCGTTCGCTTTCTTTTCTTTGACTTTTTGGTGGATTGATCCTGTTGGGCAGAAGTTGTTGGTTGTGCCGATGTTTGCTGTTGCATGGCTTGGATTTGACTTTGCAACTGTAAAATCATGTCCGTCAACTCATTCGGAAAAGCTGACAGAGGAGGTGGTTGTTGAAGGCCAGTGGAAGCAGTGCGATATGCCGCTGGTGGTTCCAAGCCCGACACCGTTGAAGCCCTGTGATGTGCTGCTGGTGGTCCCGATACCGTTGAAGCGGGTGCAGACGGGTTCGCTAGTTGTGTGGCTAGTGCACGGACGTTTCGACATGACGACGCCGAGGGTGGAGCAGTGGGAATACACATTGATGTCAGCATCCTTTGCATAGTTGTTACATTCTTCGCCGTTTTGAATTCTACTGCCTCCGGACTGTCGTTGACCAATTTTGCGCTATACTGTTCACGGTTCGTGATTGACCCGCGCATTGCTCTCAGTTGTGCAATGAATACGAACAACGCAGCTGATTCCTGCATCCAATGACTCAGAGACACGTCAAGGTCAGGATTAGCGAAACACCAGTGCATCACTTCATACACGTCTTCTGGTGTTGGGTTTGACGACTTGTCTTTCGAGTCTAAATTCGCCAAATTCTGCGTGACAGGAGTGAGGATATTTCTGAAATAGGTGCGCGTCGTGTCATCGATTAGCTCGCTATCTTTAAAAATTTCCCAATTTACGAGCAATGCCTCAGCCGCTTCACTCATGGCGATTTTCGGTCTGGTTGTCCACTCACAGTTTTTGGCATTTAGATTTTGGATGAAATCTTGCTCGTTGTAGTGGATTTGGGCATCATATGGTCGCAGGAAATAATGGGGAAAATGCTTGAAGAAATTTACTTTATTCGGGGATGGCTGTGGTTTGAATGCCATCTGAAAAATGAAAAAATACGAACGTAAAAACTTGCACGTGTATTGAAAAATGACATACTGCTTCATCGCGGCAGTGTAAGTTCCTTAGAATAACTTACACAAAATGAAAACATTTACGATAGTTCCGTTCACGGCTGTTCGCACATTTGATAGCAAACCTGCTGCTAGACAATTTAAACATTGCGTCTCGGACATACGAATTCCAACCCTTTGTAACATTTCGGGTACCAAGTATAATCGCAAAAGATATTAAATGTGTGTACCGAGTCCTGGTTACTTACACAATATGGCTTTTGCCTCATAACCCTAAGGAATGGTATGGTGAAACAGGTACACGATACGGTAGCCTGTTAACGTAAATGTCAAATATGCAGTACTGCAGTATATAAATTTGATTAAAGTTATATACTGCAGTACTGCATATTTGACATTTACGTTAACAGCCAACCGTACCGTGTACCTGTTTGACCATACCATTCCTTACGCCGCAAAAGTTACTGGATGGAAGTGAGAGATTTGAAGAGGTGTTAAAAATGTTATACTTTGCAGAGTTTTAACACGAGACAATGCTACATATGCTGCTCCGGGACCAAGTGTACTGGTATCAAACCATACTACAACACTATGAAGTGTTTGTCCCTGGCTTTTACAAATTGTCATGGCATATCCTGGCACAAAAGGATAGCATGTCTTTATCTGGACAACTTCGCTTCCGTCTTCCTGTAACACGCTCGTGGGATTTGAAACAGGGTGCACAGACACCTTTTTACCATTAGGTAATTGCAAAATAATGGTCCAGCCTTCGATCATTGATATGATTGCTGGTTGACCATTTACTATTCCATTTTTTTTGTCCCTATTTTGTGTGATAACAACACGCATCCCCCTGTAAATATTCGTGGGCGGGTCTTCATTGTCCATTTGGATTGTGGCAACACAAAGGTTCTGGGAAAATACGTTGTGTAAAATAAGATTGTTAATTCGTGACACTGCATTCCTAGAGACGGTTAAAAATGTACTTGCCGCTTTTTCCCGTATGATGGAAAGGAGTTCTGCATCAGTAATTGAAGCAGAATAATGGAGAAGCCTTTCATGTTGTAGTGTGTGCAGAATTTCAGGTGTTGGTTTCCAACAGCGCAAGTGATTCAAGATTTCAGAGTATTCGAAATCAATGCAACGGTACTGGTTGGTGAGGTTATAACATCTGGAAATATTGGACAATGAAGGTAAGTCATACACACTGGAAACATTAGTAGTGACGTTGTTTTTGGTCGTTATTGGTGGCAGTTGATATTTGTCACCACAAATTACTAGAATTGGACGGGTGGGCAACTCTTGCAGAGTAGACATAATATGGGTAAATATAGACAAAGGCACCATGGATACCTCATCGATTATTATAACATCATAGATCGCAAGTGCCCAATTAATTTGTGAAAAAGTGTTATTAATTGGCACACAAAAAGAAGAGTGAAGTGTATTTGCATCTATGTCAGTGTCGAACAACGCTCGGTAAGAGGAAGCCAGGAAACCTGTAGGTGTAGCCACAAGGCATTTTAACTGTCTATCAATTAGATACTGTATGCAGGCGTGAAGGCACTTGGTCTTACCAGTGCCTGGTTTGCCCGTTATAGAAAGTATCTTTGTCCAGTCGTTTGTTGTACTGGAGCAACCTGGTTCTTCTGGTTGCAGCAAGTTTTGCTGACTAAGTACGGGCAAGTGGCTATAAAATTGTGCTCGCAAATTCAAAAAACATTTCAGTGTATCAACGATAACCGTCTGTATTGGGTCGAGATTGGCAGATTGTGATTGGGTGGGAACTGGAAAGAAGTCTTCGTTCCTCAAAATCTGAATTTGCCATAAGTGATAAACGTTTGTGAGATTTGCCACGTAATTGACTATATTGTCGATAAAATAAGATTTATGGCCTTCCTTTTGTAACATCTGTCTAAGTTGTTGTTCGCTAAATGACTCTGGCATGTTTACAAGGCATGAAGCGAAATATTTTAAATTGTCTGGCAGAGTATCGTGATCTGGGTGTTTTAACTCATCAAGTTTTCGATGTGGTTTGTTCATCACAAGGAACTGGAAAAAGAAGTCACAGTTAAAGTATGAAACGTACTTAATGCCAACCAGGCACGTTTCGCGTTTGTACAATGGCGCGCTCGCCTTTGAAGTATCGTGTGTCCTGAGAAACTCTAGAAAAGAAACATCTGACTCCTCAGTACGCTTGTGATATTTTAAAAGTATAGAGTCACTCTCTGCTGATGGCGGTCTAGGCGCAACATAACGTTTAGTACCGTTACTCGACCACGCCATTTTAACAGAAGAAAGTGTCATCACCATTTCTGGTTCACAAGGTTTCATGTCTCTTAAATGACGGTATGCAGCCTGTGCCGGGATCAAGTGCGTAGAGTAGAGCGCATCAGTAGATTGACAGTCTTTAAACTTGGATACATAACTACTAACATATCGCATTAGCATTCCTGACTGGTCCGAAAATTGAACATCCATGCGGCATTTCAGGAAAGGAAGAATGGAGGACATGTATGCCCTTAAATTTAATGCAAATGCACTTTGCGGATAATGCAAAGACAAATGAGGTTTGCCATGTTCATCTCTACTTAAGGATGTCGGGTTTTCATTCAGTGGCAGAACTGTTTTGTCCGATTGTTGCAAATTGTAAACTAGAAAAGAAAGATCTTATCAATAACTGGTACATGAGCATTGATCTCTTGATAGGAGCATTTGGAGAGGTCTTCTAGCCAAACAAGTAAGTGAATATGGGCCGTACCGCGTCCTTGAAACTCAATACGATAAAACAAGTTCTTAACATTCTTCGTGTTGGGTTGGTCTTTAAAGTTAAAAATATGTTCTCGCCAGCGCATGGAATTTGTACCGCATAGATAACCTCGAACTGTCTGTTCTAGAATATGGACAATGTTCAATGTTTCTAGAGTAGCGAGTTGTGTTGGCATTTTTCCCGATAATTCTGCTGCGTTTGCTAACCACTTAGGCGTTGGGAAAGTCCACTCATAAGGATTTATGGTTATGAAAACATCTGGGTAACCATATTGACGTACGGCATCCATGAGAAATCGATGTTGCCACCTCCAGTACTCTAGTGAAAACGTCTTTGTGGAAAGCGAAGTGGCAGCGCTTGTATCAAATTGCCTAGAAGATGATATTGCGCCAGAAACTGTCGTGAAAAGCCACCTATCGTAAACAAACTGTAACAAGTCATAATCAAGTGAATAATCAAGAATCTCACTGACCATCTTTAAACAAAAAGAGATCTTAGCACTTTGGCGAGAAATGGTGCCTGACAACCGAGTTTCACACCATTCATAGAATGGGTAAAGGTGAGGCCAAAGGGCACACTCAATACCTTGATTTTCCCTATAGTCATAGAGATTAAGTTGTTTACCACTTGTCATATGTTGCTCTCGAAGTAAGAGGAAACGGTTATAATAAGATGTTTCTGAAGTGGTTAGATATCTGTATGCTAACATGCACTTTAGCTGACTTGGGCGCTCAAGTTTAGAAATTTTGTCAAGCACAGACTCCTGAGACCAAGAAACACGACAGAATCCGTCTTTTTGCCTATACCCATGCTGGTGAATCTTGTAGTTCCCAGTATGAAGTGTGAAAGGTCGAAGTGCTACTATTTCAGACCTGGTAAGACTACGTAAACAAATGGGAATTTGAACTGCTTGTGGTATGTGGTACCGGTCAGTGGAACATGGGCATGATTTAACTGTCATCAACTTTGAACGCTCAATTGAAGGCAAAAGTGTCTCTCTGTGCAACACCTTGCAATTGGCGCAGTACGACCAGGATTTATTGACTGCCCAAAGCAATAAAGCATCTGCTTTATTAGAGGAATGCTCTTCTACGTCAATAACATGTCTACCAATCTCACTATTAAAGAAATCGGTACGCGATTGTTCAACCCTTTGAAGCCTTGCTGCCATGTCTGCATTTTTTGAAGTTTGCCAATCATCAATTGGGTAAGAGCCTATTATACGAAATGGCCTTTGTGACCAAAAGCCATTGTAATCCTGTGCCGCCATTATAGAATTAATATCGAAAGACGATACGCGGTAGTAGCAAGTAATTACAGTACTATTGTATTTGTGTTGTATGGCAAGAATAGTAAAACTACGCAGTAATAGCGTCCAACAAAAACGCTATATGTTTATTGCGAAATTAAACAAATTACTGCTAAAATTACTTGCTGCAACTTTCACAGCAAACCAAGTTAGTAAATTAAAACTGTATAACGATATAAATGATATTTGCTTACCGTGAATGATAATATTGGGACTCGAAGAGCAGAGACAACGATCCTGTAACGGAAAACAACAAATTTGTGTTGTATGGCAAGAACAGTAAAACTACCCAGTAATAGCATTGAACAAAAACGCTATATGTTTATTGCGAAATGAAACAAATTACTGCTAAAATTACTTGTAGAACTTGCAACTTTCACGGCAAACAAACTTAGTAAATTAAAAGTGTATAACAACATAAATGATATTTGCTTACCGTGAATGTGAATAATAATATTGGAGAGTCGAAGAGCAGATGACAACAACGATCCTGTAACGGAAAACAAACACAAATTTCGCCGGTTTATAAAATGCGGTGAAAAGTCTTGATAATTTGACAAAAGCCTTAATAGAAGTTAAGATGTTGCCTTACGTTGCTTTGGAAAAGAAAATTATGATCTAATGTTAATAACTCACTAGATAAATAAGAGCTTTGAATACAGTGTCTATCGTGAACTTAGAACACAACTGCAATCTATCAAAGATGGACGCCTATGAAAATATTGAGTTATCAGCCAATGAGAAACCTTGTTTTGGTGAAGCAAGAGATTTGATTCGTTGAAATAGTTGTAATATAAAATTACAGTATTTTGGTGAGAATTGATATAAAATGACGAAAATATATGCCAAAACCTTTCACAAATTATATTTCATAAACTTAACAGGAATTATGAGACTAATTTTCGTCAAAAATTTTACTTTTGAAACATTGTTGATTTTGAAATTTTAAAATGTGAAATATAGTAGATACAGGCATGTAACAACCATGAAACTCTTCGTCTCAGTGAGACGAATGTAATGATACCTGTTGTGACTCAATTCATTACAGAACTGGAAAAAATTGCAAAAACTTACTAGTTTATGTTCAAAATTTGACTTTTGAAACATTGTTGATTTTGAAATTTTAAAATGTGAAATATAGTAGATACAGGCATGTAACAACCATGAAACTCTTCGTCTCAATGAGACGAATCTAATGATACCTGTTGTGACTCAATACATTACAGAACTGGGAAAAATTGCAAAAACTTACTAGTTTATGTTCAAAATTTGACTTTTCAAATATTGCTGATTTTTAAATTTGAAAATGTGAAATATAGTAGGTACAGACATGTAACAACCACCAAACTCTTCGTCTCAGTGAGAGGAATCTAATGATATCTGTTGTGACTGAATACAACACATAAAACGGGAAAAAATTGCAAAAACGTGCTAATTATGGTCATAATTTGACTTTTCATAAATACAAGGCAGTACTCAAAATGCATTTTAAATATTTTCTAGCCGGAAAAAAAACATTTATCGGCCTGAAAATTGCAAATTTCCGCTTGACACCGTCTAACTTTTGACGCTGATGCCGCATCTGGTGTCAGATTTAAAAAGGAGTAAAACCGTGGGGAGATATCAAAGATATCCTGCATTTTCTAACGTCATTGGTTCATCCGTTGGTTACGTCACAACCACGTGGCCGCCAACCGTCAAACTCTGTCAATCGATTAAGCATAGGCAGGTCCTTACGCCTACCAAGTTTCATGTTGATAGCACAAACACAAAAGAAATGACTGAATACAACACACAGAACGGGAAAAAATTGCAAAAATATGCTAATTATGCTCATAATTTGACTTTTCATAAATACAAGGCAGTACTCAAAATGAATTTTAAATATTTTCTAGCCGGAAAAACCCATTTATCGGCCTGAAAATTTCAAACCCCCGCTAGCCACCGGCTAACTTTTGACGCTGATGCCGAATCTGGTGTCAGATTTAAAAACGAGTAAAACCGTGGGGAGATATCAAAGATATCCTGCATTTTCTAACGTCATTGGTTCATCCGTTGGTTACGTCACAACCACGCGACCGCCAACCGTCAAACTCTGTCAATCGATTAGGCATAGGCAGGTCCTTACGCCTACCAAGTTTCATGTTGATAGCGCAAACACAAAAGAAATGACTGAATACAACACACAGAACGGGAAAAAATTGCAAAAATATGCTAATTATGCTCATAATTTGACTTTTCATAAATACAAGGCAGTACTCAAAATGCATTTTAAATATTTTCTAGGCGGAAAAAACCCATTGATCGGCCTGAAAATTGCAAACCCCCGCTTCCCCCCGCCTAACTTTTGACGCTGATGCCGAATCTGGTGTCAGATTTAAAAACGAGTAAAACCGGGGGGAAATATCAAACATATCCAGCATTTTCTAACGTCATTGGTTCATCCGTTGGTTACGTCACAACCACGTGCCCGCCAACCGTCAAACTCTGTCAATCGATTAGGCATAGGCAGGTCCTTACGCCTACCAAGTTTCATGTTGATAGCACAAACACAAAAGAAATCACAATATTTTAAAAAAAATGTTTCAGAAAAGTTATAATACAATATATTAGTATTCTTATGAACAATGTTTTTATCCTTAGAGTCTATTGGTGAATAACTGAACTTCGTTTTAGCGAAAGTGATCCTTTTGCAGGAGGTAATCGGGGGGTCTTTTTTTAATAACTGGCTTGTGGCAGCCAAGCGTTCATAGCGACGTTGCTTTTTGATCCTTCGATGTCGGCTCTTCCTATCATTGCGAAGCAGAATTCGCCAAGCGTCGGATTGTTCACCCGCCAATAGGGAACGTGAGCTGGGTTTAGACCGTCGTGAGACAGGTTAGTTTTACCCTACTGTTGAAATGTTGTTGCAATAGTAATTCTGCTCAGTACGAGAGGAACCGCAGATTCAGACAATTGGCATTTGCACTTGGCTGAAAAGCCAATGGTGCGAAGCTACCATCTGTTGGATTATGACTGAACGCCTCTAAGTCAGAATCCGTGCTAGAACGCAACGATGCATTGTCCCGGACATCCGTTGGCGAACGAAGATAGAAGCTGTACTGCTTCCTGCGTCACAACGTGCTTTCTGGAGTAGAACACACTCCGAAACACTAAACAGACTCAAATATACATTTGCTAGGACTAAATCATTTGCAGACGACTTAAATAGAGAACGGGGTATTGTAAGCAGAAGAGTAGCCTTGTTGCTACGATCTACTAAGATTAATCCCTTGTTCTTTGATTTTTTTTTATATTTCCTTTTTTCCTGCCGAAAAACATCCTCCTTGATTAAATTTATTTCTACTTACTCGTTTCTTGTGGTTTCGTTAGTGCAGTCTTTAGAAAATTTGTAACAGTTTTCGATAAAGTCTCCAGTAGTTGGATTTCGGTTACTTTGGGAAAACATAACATTGTCGATGCAGCCGTGAAATGCCAGGAGGTCGCTGATTGTTCTGTGTGTTTTTTTCCCGATTTTCTAGGGCATCCTCCTTATTGCATTAAGTTCTTTTGACAAACAAGTAGCTTTTATTTTGGTTCGGCACGCAGATCGATTACACCAGTGAACAACGAGAGGAAGAAAGGGAGGGGAGGGGAGGGGAGGGGGGGGGGGGTGTGTCTAACAGGATAAAAGACGCGGAACACGCTCAGAAATTCCATGTAATATCTAGGAGTTATTCCGGCTAAAGATGTGGGAGTCGGCGTTGATGAATGCTGGCGAGGTTGAGTGATGCTGTTTTTAGGGGTGGCGTTGAAATTGAGATTTCAATAGAATACAAGTGCTGCACTTCAATTGCTTGGTTTTTAGCCAAGCAAATGCGGTGCGATAAGGAAGCCCTTGCATAGTTACCCCTTACAACAACTTGCTGTTATAACAACCCGAGCCAGTCATTGCCAACGGCTGCACGCTCGCAAACTCGTCTGGTCAATTACTACTAGGCGTTTTCGGGTCACGCACACCGACAGCTTGAACTGAACGGTGGGCTCGTTGCTCTGCTTCTCCTGTTTTCCTTCTCCTATTACCTGTTAAACTGTATTTGCAACATTGCAACACCTCACCACCCCACCCCCCCCTCCCCACACACACACACACACACACACACACACACACACACACACAAAAATTAAATAAATGAATTGAACAACTAAAAAGCAATAGACACAACTTTTGACGGCGGATCTCTTGGCTCGTGCATCGATGAAGAACGCGGCTAACTGCGAAACGTAGTGTGAATTGCAGATTTCAGTGAATCATCGAATTTTTGAACGCAAATGGCGCTTTTGGTTATGCCGAGAGCATGCCTGTTTGAGTGTTGCTACTAAATCGTGCATCGTTTCTTGCACGACCTTTGGAGTTTCATGGCGTTTCGCCGTGTCCCCCTAAATAGATTAGCATTCAAGTACATCGCGTAGCCAAAATTGTTCGCGGACTTCGCGTGTGCCGCATTGCTTTCCATGGTGGCTAGTTGACCTCAGATCAGGCAAGACTACCCGCTGAACTTAAGCATATCAGTAAGCGGAGGAGAAGAAACTAACCAGGATTTCCTCAGTAATGGCGAATGAAGAGGGATCGGCTCAAATTTGTAATCGCCGTAGCTTGCAGCGGCGAATTGTAGTCTCGAGAAGTACTCTCCTGGCAAATCGACTTTGTCTAAGTTGCTTGGAACAGCACGTCGTAGAGGGTGACAACCCCGTACGTGGCAAGGGTCGAATGCCGACGAGGTTCTTTCGAAGAGTCGGGTTGTTTGGGAATGCAGCCCTAAATTGGTGGTAAACTCCATCTAAAGCTAAATACCGGCACGAGACCGATAGCGAACAAGTACCGTGAGGGAAAGATGAAAAGGACTTTGAAAAGAGAGTTAAAGAGTACGTGAAACCGTTAAAAGGGAAGCGAATGAAACCAGCAATTTGCCTTGCCGGATTCAGTCGCCTGCGCTCGATCGCGTGCTTGTTCGCGATTTTTTTAGACGCGACTCGTACAATTGGCCGAGCGAAGGCGGCGCACTTCTGGTAGGAGAGTGTCAGCATCAGATTGTCACGGGTTAGAAAGTTGCGATGAAGGTAGATCCTTCCGGATTGTTCAGCGTCGCAAACAAATCACCCGTGCCTGTCTGTGGTCTGTCGCAATGCGTGCCTCCCTGGGTTGGCAGGTGTCCTGTCCTGTTGATGCGGTTGTCGACTGCGGCGGACGGCTATGCCAGTGCGTCCAAACCGCTGCCCGTCAACAGGTCGGGGTGCACACGCCACGCGTTGACGATGCTGACGAAAATACGGTTCCGTCCGACCCCTCTTGAAACACGGACCAAGGAGTCTAACATGTGCGCGAGTCTGTGGGTGATCGAAACCCGGTGGCGAAATGAAAGTGAAGGCAACTTTTTGGTTGCTGAGGTGAGAAGCCCGGCCGTCGTGGCCCGGCCGTATCATCGACCGACCTGTTCTAATCTTAGAAAGGTTTGAGTAAGAGCGTAGCTGTTGGGACCCGAAAGATGGTGAACTATGCCTGAATAGAGTGAAGCCAGCGGAAACACTGGTGAAAGCTCGTAGCGATTCTGACGTGCAAATCGATCGTCAAATTTGGGTATAGCG